>VUJU01005888.1:0-12152 GCA_009835225.1 Aphis craccivora
GGCTTCAATTATATTAAACTGTAAAATCGGAGTTTAAGCATTAAACTAAATCTACAAAAAAATATAGGTGTATCACATTTTTGAATGATCTAATGGTCTTCTATTTCGGAACTTGGAAGTCACTTTAGCATTATAAGTACTTATAACACATAATAACATCAATAATAATAAATAATAATTGATACACATAACTTATTTAAATAATTAGGTAATAAAAATATGACCATTTTGGCTAAGTACTCATAACCATTTCTAATTATTTTATAATTTATGCTGTTTAATACAAAATTAAACATACATTTTATATTTTGATACAATATTATAGGATCTACACGCAATTGTATACACGATAAAAATTTATCAATTGAACCGTGTATTTTTATTATTATTGAATTGTACAACTATATATATATATTCTATTGGATTAACTTAATTTAAAACTATTCTCAAACAGAAGACACAAAAAAAGACAATAATATTATGCAGAATTTTTTTTGTATAACGTGGTCGAATTTTCGTTTTGAATTTATTAAATATTTACCAACACAGTGTTGCTGTATAATAATATAGCTTTAATTCTATATAATATTATATTAGTAGGATAATAATATATTCAATGCAATATTTTGTTACCCGTCGTCGGAGAAATGCTCCTTATCACGTCGTATTGCCTGTTTCCGGTGTCTTCGTACAACTCGTACATGTAGCTGGGTATCTGGACGTCGGTGTGGTTTTCGATCGTTTGTATGCGGAACATCTTCAGCAGCGTGTCGCCCACGTCTTTCGCCGCACAGCAACAGTGCGGTACGGCGAACAACGCCGCAACAACGATCGCGTAAATACGACACATGGCCGGGATTACACGCTAATCGGTTGATCGGGAGAAATGCGCGCGGACGGATACTACACGGCAATGTGTTCTCGTTGACTACTCGTGTGTGACACTTGCAAGGGATCAGACACGACTGGAGCCACTTTGGTCTTGGTCGTCCTCAGGTAGATGATGATGGTGATGATGATGGGTGTATACCTGACCTACGCACGCAGAGAGACCATTATTATTATATAGTACCTGTCCGAGACCTCAAATACCCGTACATGTCGCGTTTGCGTAAGCGTGTCGAGCAGTGAACCTTTTTTTTTTCTCCCCCTTCGTTTCATCCACTAGCGCACACTGCCGCGCGGTATCGACAATTAAATATGGACCGGAACGTATCAAAGGGAAACGGGTCCACATTTCGGCCATTAGAATAATATTCGTAGAAAGGCACGTCAATAAACGGAAAAACGTGTTTAACGTATTTGTTTTGTTTTGATTCTTTTTTTTTCCCCACTTATTTTTCCTTCATATTCCTCGACGGACAACGTCTTGTTCAATGGACCGGCCGCCGAAGTAAACTGTTAAAATATAATCACGTTTCCAAAACATCAGAGTTAAATGCATTGTAAATATTTAAAAAGGATTATATATTTTATATATTTTTCGATATTTTTGCAGATGGTTCTAACACAACAATATTTTCCACGGAATGCCACGTTTGTAATACCTACGGTAAATAATCAAAAACACCACCCAAAAACGTTTTCAGATATTTACAATGAATGTACAACTGTTGTATGTTATATCAAAATTGTATTCACTATAATAACACTAAGACGATTAATTTTATTTTTAGTTTGATAGAATACTTAACTTAATATCTGGTAAGTGTTTAAATTGAAACTAAAATTTACCTAATAATTATTTCAGTTTATTTCTACATACTATAGGAATAGGATATTCAGAAATGTGTTCAGGTCTTCTGGGACCTGTAAAAAAAAAAATGTCTGTAAAATTATGGTATAAATATTGGCGTGTGTATTATACGTGAATACAATAGTAATAATTAATACGGTTTTTATGAAATTAAAACGATTTTTGTAACTTATCCATCTGATATCCTGGTTCTTTAACAATGTATTTAATAAGCTTACATTTTTCAACCAGAATTTCAAAATCATATATAACATTTATTTTTTAAATACCTACATTTCATTTAACCTACTTTAGTTTTTTCAAATTAAATCACAATATGTAAATAAGTACATTTTTCAAATGTTATCTGTATTATATTATGTTGGGTAAAAACTAAACATTATTTTCCTATTATAGGTCAACCGTATTATAGCTAAATTTAGGCGTACAGATTTTGAAAATTTAAAAATTTAATGTATTTATTTTCTATAAATTTTATCTCTCCATGGTCAAATTTTTGTTATAAATAGAATCCTAAAAAAATATATTGAACACAACAAAACTGTAGTTTCTTATTACTTAACGCTTATTGCTACATATTTTGTCACTTTAAAATCGAAAATGAAACACTGTAAATAATTGTGTACCTACATAAAACAAACATTGAACAATTTTACTCATGTATACAATAGGTACATTTACTATTATTTTTGTGAAAATCAAAGTAGCGATGTACTGTTGTTTTTAATAATTTAGAAATAGGTACCTAAGTATGTAATACTTCATTAAACATTGATTAATTTTAAGATAAAAAACATAACATACCTATTTAACACATTACTACAATATTAACGATAATATTTATGAACAAAAGAATAACCACCAACTTTTAATTTAACTATACGATATTATCAAAAGCTTGATTTTAAAATATATATTAATTGTATAAATTAATAAACGACACATTAAATAATTGAATAATTAAGTAAAAAGTATAAAAGTAATGGATTTGGAATTCTGGCGATTTAAACAAAAGATAAGATTTATAATGATAAAAAAGGTCAAATTATAAAGAAACTCAATTATTGTTAAAAGAAAAATGAAAAGCAAAAATTAAGTAAGGCGCGTGACAAGAAATCATAATGTCTTTATAATACGTTTTAACAACTAAAACCACTGAAATAATATTTTATTATGTTGCATAAAAATTTAAATACATATTTTAAAATAACTATTATATAACCTACTATATTTGAATAATAAATAATATTTGTTTTTAGATAATATTGAGTAATAATAATTGCTTCTAAATTTAAAATAATAATTCTTAAAGTATATTGTCACGGAAGTGCAGAAACTACAGTACATACTACATATTTTACAAATCTGCAATTATTCAGTGTATAGATACGAGTGTGTACATTTTAAATGGAATATTTTTAAAAGCCAATAATGTTAATTTGAAAATCGATAGTTTACTATGTAGGTAATTAATAATTATGATTGTCATAATCTGTGCTTTTGATTTAATACTTTCATATTTCACGTCATGTTAATTTAAGTCACCCCGTGCCTTTAATGTCATTCAGTCCTAAAAAATATACTTTAATAAGAAAATAATAATAGAGCAGTTGATTCAATCAAATTTTATTTTTATTTTATTTTTTCTAAAGGGAATATTCTACAGCCTGAATTGAACTTCATGTTACAATATTTTAATCAAGTATCTTAAAATATGTCTTTAAAAAAAGAACATTTTAAAAATTTTTTTTTTAAATCATTTTATCCCATCAAATATTTACAATAAAAAAGAAAATCGAGTTTAATATGGGCTGAAAGTAATAAAACATTTACCAAAATCAGACAATCTTAAGAGAAGTTTTCTTATAAAATCGTTTTCATTAATAGATAATTCTGATAAACCTTTTTCTCACCTATTAAATATGTATTTAGCTCGAGCAATAAATTGGAGAAAAATATTATAATTAATAAGAAGCAAATTAAAATATCAAATATAATTTTTAAATTTAAAATGTTATAGAACTTCAGCAAATTTGGAAAATTACCAACTTTAAGATTTTTCAATTATATACTTTAGATTCCTAGTGGATTGATGAATTAATTGGTTTTGCAATGATCTATCTAACGTTCGATTTAGGTTTTTTTTATATAATCTAAAAATGAATAACCGTAGGAACTTAATATTTCCAATAAATATTTTTACGTATAAAATTGTTCAATTTTTATAGCCAAAGCTTGCAAATTTAATACAAGGTTCCTAAAAGTAAATTTTACTAAAATTTGGGTAAATTGAAAAAATACAAAGTTACAGATTTATTTATAGACATTTGAAGTTCAAAATTTTAAATAAATTACTTTAATATCAATATAATATTTAATATAAATAAATCATTAAATATACTCGTATAGGCCGACAGACCGTCTCCACTCGGAATCATTTTTCGTATGAAATTTTTTGTCATTGAATTCAAATGAATTATATTTATATCATCATACTATTTTATACCTACTCATTGGCAAGGTACGCAGGGCTATTTAAATATATTTTATTATATTCTGCCAATAATTTTGAATGCCCAAATACATTTTTATTTTTATTTTTTTTGATATTCAATTTATAGCTCTAAATTGTTTATGTTTAGTACATGGTCATAATTTAAAAAGTAAAATAAAATACAAAACTAAAATGTATTATTTCTTATTTTGTCAACATCACCAAAAAATTAAAGTTGAAATATAATGTTGGGAATAAATACACTCTTTCATTTAGGTATTTTAATATAATGTTTTAATACTTAATTATTATATGTATATTACATAAATAATTTTTTTAACAATACTAATGAAATAAAGATAAGCAATTTCAAAATCACATTTATTTATATTAATTGATTTTCTGGTTGGATCGCGATAGCCGTTTTATACGAAGCTATATAATATAATTTACCTACGTATTTTCGCAGATATCGATTCTCGTGATTATTATTTATACGATAACATAATATTTTTTTTAACAAATTCATTTTATTCAAAAATAAACATTAAATATGTGTATTTGTACAATGTACGAGTAGGTATAGTATATTTAAAATATATATTAATACAAATTAATACAAAATAAGATTATCGGAATCGACAAAAAAAAAAATAGAAAACATGATAAAACGCATCATGGAGAAATTTATAAGTTTATTAGGATAAGAGAACACGCATCCTGTAATAAAAAATAATCCTAGATAATAGATTTACGTTTAGTAGTCACTCTAGCTTAATATTATTTATATTATTTAAATTATTTGATGCTTTTGTAGCGTGTGATCTACCGCTTACATACTAGGTTAGGTACTCAACCCATTACTATTCAGTTCCTTATCGGTAATTTATCGTTAACGTTATATTTCGTCTCCGATAGTCGATAATAATTTAGCGAGTTTTCATACCGATGTTTAATATCAGAAGGGTTCATTCATGAAACTTTTAGTAATAGCTGTAAATAGAAAAACTCAAAAAAGTGAATGAATTTTAATTAGTTTTTTCAACAATAAACTGTTATGATATTTATTTAATTTTTTTTTTTATTCCTTAAAGTCATAGAGGTGGACTTTCACTATTTACATCTCATAACTCCGAAATTACTTATCATCTATAAATTATAAATAATACATCTTAGATGTATACACTTTGAATTTTCGTCATTCTCAAAAATATTCAAAGATTTTCTATTTTACTCTATCAAGCTATCTTTAATGAATCCTACATTTTGGCATTCTTTCACAGTATTATTTGTTTAGGCACCTTATAATATTATTATTATAAGTTATATATTAATTTATTCTTTACCGCTAATGTAGACCAGTCCACTCAAGTATTTAAACATTTTAAAGTATCAGACATATTATAATATATGTTTGGTCTATTGAAAATTCATACGATTTCTTATTTTTTTTCTCATACTACTTTATTACTCGGGATTCAGTATGACGTAGATATCTTCCTTAGGATTTTCCTTTCTAAATATCAGGAGTTTTGATTCGCCGTCTTTCGTTGTTGCATAAATTGTATAGACATAACATTTAAGCGTAGATAGTCTATAGAGATAAAGTTTAGTTGTAGTTTCTCTTGATACAAATTTTGATGACTATATACTCCTCATCACATGGTATATTCTATTTCCAAAACAAGTCTCAGCCTTGTTTAATTTATTTATATATTAAATATATATATATATATTTATATATAAAACTATTTATTAATATTATATTATACACTAATACAAAACGTTTTATTCAATAAACGTAATTAGAATAACACGGGTTAATAGAAAAACAATGTCGTGAATTGGGATTTGCCAATTTATATTATGGATAAAAATCCAATTTATTATTTATTTGGAAATTACATATATTATATCGTGCATAATTTATGTACGTGTAATCATGAACACTTATTTATTGAATAATTTAATTTAATTGTTAACGGAAATAGACTATATTTTAAATCGAATCGTACCTGTTGTGCATCAGTAATAAGTATAATATGTTATAATGGTCAATCTGTATGCAAAACCATTATAATTGAATTTTCGATTTATATTGTTTAATGTTTTTACAATTATAACTTAATACTATTAATATACCTACCTTCATTGTGTTTAATAATAAAATTTCATTAATTTTGAATAATTAGGTACCCTAAAACATTTCTCCTGACCAATTTAACATAAAACAAATATTCTTATGTCAATTTTGCAGACCATATGTGACGGAAGTGACCATAAAAAACTTTTTTTTAACTTGTTAACATTTAATTTACGTTTATTGATAAATGAACATAGTCAAAATAATATCCGATACACTCAAAATATTTCCCCCACTCACGTTTTAAGAACACCAGTACAAATATCTTCGGAAATTAAACATCTTATTATTTTACTATCTAACCATTTACTTTACCCGACTTGTTTAATCTTTAAATCGAAAATGATATTCCAAAAAAAAAAAAAGTCACTATACAAATCCATATTTTGATTGATTTGGGACTATGTATTATGTATAAGTCTTTTAAATCATATTTTTTCGTATTATTCTCTATGGTACGTTTTGAATAACACACTTGATCATTTTAAAATGTAATGAGTAAATCAATTAAATCGGCTAATTTTCATCCATAAAGGTACAAGACAATAATTACTAAAAATTGCATTTAAATTACAGACTCATAACATATAATTCCCTTATAACTCGACTTACCTCTAATATAAATTACCCAAAAATATCTCCCCACCAGTTACAAATGAAAAATCACCATACTCCTTGTATCTTTAAACTTATTATAGTGTACATTATTTTTAGAAAATTAAGTTCAATATAATATGTTCGAATTTATTTTATACTGCGTATACATAAATAATTAAAAAAAAAAAAAATACTAAACCAGTCACAGTAATATATAATATGATTCTTTATTGAAAAAAAAGTTATTACGTCTCTATAATATAATATACTTCTTAAACGGTGTGAAGAATTTAAATACTATACTACTTAAAAATTCTAAAAGTCATAATTTAATAAGTTGATGATCAGAAGATAACGGGGGTGAGAATGCCTGACGAATAATATAGTCTATATTATTATAGTTATTTGAATTCAATATTATACCACGATTATGGTGTGGCTTGTTTATAATATACTTATATGCCCAAACCCATCCATCCATCCATATAATATAATATATTAAATTATGCTGTCACGCAAAATCATCATTTTTTTTTTCAAATTGTACGTCATGTACATTGTATATATTATAATATTATACATGTATGACAGTTGCCAATTTTCGTGCAGCAAACCAGAAACCGCACATTTTGTATTCAATACTAATTTCCTGTATCAATGTGTGTTGCATAATTCAACGCCAACCCCGCGTAGCAACAGCGCACCGCACAAACACGTATTAATAATTATGTGAATTATTGTTATGTGTGTGTAGATATAGGTAGCAGGTACGTGACTGCGAAACGGCTTGAGTCGTATTTTATAAGTCATGCTAAACAAAATAAAAAATATATAATATGCATTCGTTTTAAAGGAACGAGTTAACGATGTTTTATGCGAAACACCTTTGTGTGTACGTGATTGGTATCTACCACAACACTACAACGGTACCTAATGTAGATCGTACAATATATTTTTCTCTGTCCACAACGGCCACAACTGACAAGGCAGGTTAGGAAATGTGCATTTTTTTTTTTTTTTGTAGCCACCTCTATTCACTAAATTTCCTTGTAAATAGGTGTAAACCGTCCGTTTATAATAAAATATAGGCGTGCGTACCGAGGTAGCATGTTTAGAATACGCGTATATGCCAAGGTACACGTGCTGTGTTCCTTTTACAAGTGTCAATACTCAATACGGACGGCCAGATGTTGGATTAAATTATTATGTTGTTAAATGGATCGCCGCCAAAAATTCGTCGATGCACAACAAAAGACGTTTTGCTACGTATAATACACATATTGAATTTATTTGATAATGGGTTAAAATATTTTGTAAAAAATGGTTTAAATCGAATAATTTACAACACATTAATGCAAATAGAGGACAATTAATTTATAAGTAAGTTACACATCGCATACAATTCACCCGTTATTATAATAATCATCTTATTTTCATAATAAGGTTCTCGTATATATTTAAATGTTTGCTCTATTTAAATAGGTTAATATGTTTAATAAACAGGTTTATACTTTAAACACCAAAATAGTGTACATTAATAGATTTATAATATATTTGGCGAGTAAAATTTATGTAATCTTGAAAATATCATTTTTCCATAAAAATAATTAACAATATTAATGTTAAATGCTAATTCATACGTTAAAATTATTAATTATGTGCAATAGCTAAATTAATATTATTAATTTATAGAAACATTTTTGGACGACATAGATAAATATTAAGAGTGAATTTTTCTTTATATTTTTATAAAAAGTTCATAGAAAGTTACTAATAAAACAAAATATCTAGACATAAATATCCGATCTGCAGTTATCATGCCAATAACTTGGACATTGATACTTAGTCATTTTTTACTTATAAAATGGTGGTTCAACTTCATCCATTATATAATATATGTTTAAAGTTAAGTTAGCTACTGAGAAAGGTTATGTCTTCATTTCTGAAAGCAATGATAAATTATTGAATTTGAAAAATGATTCGGTAGTTCTAAAAATATTCAACAAATGTTCGACGTTTTACTAGACATCTAACCTGTTTATTTGTATAACTTTTTATTTTTGAAATCTCAAAATACTAAAAAAAAAAATCCACTACGAGTTTATATTTATTTTATGTAAGACTATATTAAAAATGTTATTCAATTTGAAATTTTTAACTGTGATGATGCAATATAGTATAATATCATAAGTACACAAATGTATTATTTAAAAAATGTTATATCATTTTTAACTTCACTCACTTATTAACAAACACTTTGAATATTATTATAAACTATTTATAATTATGTATATATATGTATATTATGTAATAAAATAAAATCTAATGTAATTATAATGAATACAAGCATTAAAAAATAAATTACATTTCAATGTATTTTTTTTTTAGGTACCTAGTTATTACATTTAATTTAAAATTCATGTGTCTAATTACAATTATAACTAGGTACAGTTTATAAATGGTGAATATTTGTTTTATATATTATGTTCCGAGTTTAAGGAAGTAGTCCAAGGGAGTAAATGGTGTATGCAGTTTTAATCATAATAGAAAAAAAGGAAAAAATGAATATAGCAAATTGATAAACGTTTATTTACGTTGTTTTCAATATCACAAATGTGTTATAATTAAAGCAAATACACAATAAATACATATATTTTTATGCCTAAGCTTAAGTCATAAATAAACAGTTCTATGAAAGCATATTTTACAATCTTATACATTAATTAATTATAATATACAGTTCTATTCAATTTCATAATTTTATACCAAAATACTTTATGATAGTATGTATATACCTACTCGTAAGTCTAATTTTTAGGACACAAAGATTTAACTAAAGCAGTAGGCAATTTATTTAAAAAATATCAGAACATTTAAAATAATATCTTAAACGTATAGTTAGATGTGTATTGGATAGTGACATCAAAATGTTTATGGACGGGTTATCTGATTTTATGGCCGTAAAACACCGATTAATGTATATTATTATAACTATATATTTTAAAAAAAAAAACAGATTAATCACGAGAATAATAAATAGTATTTTTAATTTAAAAATAATTTTCATAATGAACTTATTGTTTCCTGATTCTGACTTATAATTCTTAAACTATAGTTATTAATTACTTATTATTACAATGTTAATGCTAACAATATAATATTGGTTGTACAAAACGGATGTAACATCAAAATAATTAGTTGTTAAATTTTAAGAAATTCAAGATATTTGAGCGCATACACATCCGATCAGATATATCTGAATCACGTTTGAGTGATAAAACCAACTCACGTACGGATTATTGTTGGACTTGCTATGAAAAGTATATAAAATGCTAGAAATTTACATTATAGCTCATGCGAATTCTTAAAACTTTAACTGAAAATCTGAAACAGAAAGTTTTATGTTCTGCATTTTTTTTTTTAAACTTTTCCCTGAAACTTCACACTGCTTTAATGTTATTTGCCATGTCCATTGGAAATGGATCTATAGGGTGACGAATCTGTGTTTAAAATGTGTACAACATAAAAGCCATTATTCTTACTTTTAAAATAAATTAATAAATTTTGATTTTTTTTTTAATAAGTAACAAAAAAAAAAATTAATTTAAATTTTCTACTTAAAAATAATAATAATTATTATTATATTATACTTAAAATATATACGTAAGTACTTACACATATACTAATCTTAAAATACGTAATTTTTATGCACTTATATTACAGCTATCAATACGTATAAACTAACATAGAATAATTTTACATTTCACAGGCTTTTTAAACCATATTATGGTTTTAATTTTTGAAGAAAAATATTTAAAAACAAATAAATGATATCAATTATCATACAACTTATTACAAAATTATTTGATTTGGTACGTATTTTATAAAACATATATTTATCAGATGTTATTAAAAATTAGAAAAATACTAATTCTGAAATAAGCCGAGATAGTACTTATTACGATTTAATATTTTTAACTACTTATACTCGTTTTTCATGGTAAAACTTAATTCGATATACATTCACATCTAACTGCAATGCATAATACTAAATTGTTTAATTTATCCATTACATTTAACAACCAAATATCAAGTATTTTAAGTATTAAATAGTTTCAAATCATCTCGGCGAAGTGCCTAATCAAATTTATATTCTTGTATTTAATGTGCACCGGGAAACTCAATTGTGCATGTCTATTCTTAGTTTTTATTCTAAGTGATAATGTTAAAAACAACCTACGTATTTACCTGATTGTATTGATTTTAATAAATATTATATTTACAAGATGTAACAGTAAAAAAAAAAAAATTTAAAAATTGGCAGTGAATTTGAATTCTGACTTTAACTACAAAAAATATTGTCATACCAATATCTATATATTATGTATTATAATGACGAAATCATGTATTTTGTTACAAAAACCTTAACGTAGTTTCGGAAATATGAACACAAATATCTCTTAGCTATGTTTTTTTTATGCCTATTGTATACCATTAATGTATTATTATCTTTGCAATTATTTAGGATTGAATACACATAAATCAGCGAATAGTCTCAGATTTGCATCCATTGGTCGGAATAATCATTTTTTTTTCCTTTTTCGAGTTACTTTTTATTGTTAAGGTCGATTTATATCAAAATCTCTTCTTCGAATAACGGCGAAATGCGTTGTCTGGAAACTGTTATTTTTTGTTGATCCACACTCCAACGAACCGGTAATACTGTAGCCCATGTTAAAGTCCGCTGTGCTTACATTGGACGTAAGGCATAACTGAGAAACAAAAATAATTTTACTGTTAAAATTTTAAAATATAGATTTGCAACATATTTATAATTGTATTATTTCAATATATAATATATTTTTAGGTTAAATAATCAATAGCCATTATACTATATAATTTTTTTTTTTACTTAGCAATATTATGCATTTATGTTGAAATCAAAATCACATACAGACAATACATAATATTGTCTAATTAAAATGATTAGTTTGGGCTTGATACACGGTGGTAATAATAATGCTAATGATATTATAATTTATAGTCACGAGTATGACTAGACAGATAAATATTGTTGGTTTCACTGCAACAATGTGATTTAATATTTTTTCATGTATGTATAGAAGTATTTTTTATAGTTGACAGGAGTAAGCACCAATTTA
>VUJU01005890.1:0-12144 GCA_009835225.1 Aphis craccivora
ATACCAGATGATAATATTATGTTATCGCTGATTATTTTTGATATAATATTGTTCTTTGATATTATCTATATTGAATATAGTCGGCGAGCCGTTTAACGTTTTAAAAATATTTATTACTTTATTATAGATTAAACTATTAAAGCATGATTAAATATCTTTAATTATGGATTAAAGGGATATACGTGATAGAAATTATTATCTTGATGAAATTCTTCAAAATCTTAATAAAAAAAGACTAACTTTTTTGTAGTTAGGAATCTATAAAAAGTTTTCTCTATATCATCTAACTTTTGAAAATTTAAAAAAAGATTTTCCACCAAGTAATTTATACTGGAACCAAAATATTTTCAAAAAATAAGTCAATTACGAAATTATTTCGTCAGGTTAAAAAAATAAAATTAATATAAGTAATCGTAATTTTAGGCATTCTTATATTTAAGCAAAAACGTAATTATTATATTACCAATTTATCTTAACTTGAGTCTTGAACACGGCCGGTTTTGAGTAAGTACTAATTAGTAGCTAGTACTGTATCATTTCATATCAACGTGGTTATTATGAGGTTTGATTAATTGTTTATAATTTTATACATATACTATTATAGTTTATACTGATTTATTCCAGTTGCGTCAATAAATAGGTACATAGGTACATGTTATGTATGTGCTAAACATATCATTTGGTAATTTTTTCTTTAATATATAATTAATTATTAGATAATAGGAGTACAAAAAAAACATCACTGTAAAAACACTAGCTTTTTTGTTCCACTCAGATTCTAAAATATTAAAGCATTTTACATCCCCAAAAAATGACTAACAGAAAATAAATCATTGTAAAATCAATATATTTCCTCCTCTCAGAATCTAAAATGGGGGTGGGCATCTTACTTGATGACAGACGAATCACTAAAATCTCTTAAAATATTTTAAGAATATTTTAGCATTTTCAGCCATATTACAAGCACTTACAGACAAGTCCATAATTTAATGAATAATGTACATTCATTATGTATTTATACTCTAGTGCAATAGAGGATATTCAAGATGCATATTTCTTAAAAAGCTGGTAAATATTATACAACCTAATATCTACTCTAATGCATAAATAATACATAATATAACATGTATTTTAATAACATTAATTATTGTATATAAAATCAAAATTGCTTTAGAAAAAAAAATAAAGCAGAAAGTATTCCATTTCCATAATTATACTTACTTTTTTAAAAACATTATAGGACTTTTGAATATACTTCAACTGAATAATTATTTCTTCTACAACTTGGCTACGTTATACTAAATATATATAAAATTTGTATAATTTGTTAATCAATTTGGTTGGTTCGAGGGCATAATAATTGAACAATTCGTAAGCAATTTCGATAAGTTTAATTTATCAAAATATGGCATAGTCAAAAAAATGTAGAATATCATAAAAATCATTGTAATTCATTTAAATACTATTTTAACATTAACTTAACATTAACATAAAAAAAAAAAAAAACATAATATAATATTACACTTACACACTTTATTTGACTGTATTCAATAAGAAAAATTATTAGCAAATAATACATGTTTACAACTCATGAAATGTATTATTGGGGTACAAATAATTATAAAAATAATCTTAAAATAATACTACGATGATCAGCAATAAAAATAAATTACAATTACAATAAAATGTATTAAAGGTCTGCTACAAAATTAGGATGTACTACTAGTATAGGATCTTCATCTACAACATCTTGTTCTTGTTCTTCGCCACTGGGCTGTGATTTTGATTGTTGAGATAAGGCAATTAATACATTATCCTATTAAATAATAAATATATTTTAAGTATAGTAGGTATAGTACCTAGACAAATATAGTACATATAATTATTCATTAACTTACATTATAAATTAAACGATCCAATATTTTCTCAATGAAACTTTTCTTTTCCAACAACTCAGATTCATCATTGATCTGATCTTCAATTTGTTCTAGGTACCAATTAATTATGCCACTACGTAATAAACCACCATCTTCACTCTCCCCTTGTTCTAAAACATTAAAAAGTAATGGACTTTATTTTTTGTCAAAATAAAATATCAGGAAGCTCTGTCTAGTCAATACAGTAATAGTGTGTCTATACAGTAAAACCATCACTAGGACTCGGAAGTTGTAAGTTATATTGTTCTAAATTCTCTCGATTTATAGAAGACTAAGTTAAAAGTCTGAACTATACTACAATGGTAAATTTAAAATTCATATTTCACTGTATTTGTCAGTTTTAGAGGAAAAATGCATATTGAATAATTAATATAAAAATTGATATTTTAGCCTAGAAACTTTAAATAATTTAAAAAATGCATTATGTACGTATCAAGCTATTACAGACTACACCTAATATTTTGTGAGTAATAAAATTATTTAAGATAAATTAATAATATTCAAAGTTGAACATATTTAAACTTCACTAAAAATTTGTTATCACAGATAGAGCCGTCAAAAATAAACACTAAGAAGCTAATATATTTGTTTAAGATTAAACCATATTAACTATAAAATGCTATGAATATTTTATGATAAGTATCTACAATTATTCTTTTTAATCTTATTCAATTGGAACAATTAAACAATATTTTGATTTTTTTAGAAAACCCAATTATTTTAAAAAATACTGATAACTTTCACTTACATATTCTAAAAGTACTAACTAGTTTCAATTTACTATCATAAATTATACTTTAAGTTGAAGATTAAAGCATTTTTTCTTATTTAAAAATAATACACAAAAAACATCATATTAACAACTATTACATTTTTCATGGTTTCACTTAGAATCTAAAAATAAACCAGCTAAACACAAACCAGCTATTCGTTTTTCTTCTTCACTTCTCATATAAACAACAAGCATGTTTGTAATGCGTTTGTACTCGTCAAAAGCAAGCGTTAATTTTTTCTTAGTTAATCCTCGTTTGTCTGGTTCATCTGCAGAATCAACATCCATTCCTAAATAACATAATATTTTTAAAATAGACAAAATAATAATTAATAATAGAACATAAAACTAATAGTAAAATCAATTTAATAAATTTACCATCTGCAGTTTCAGGTATTTCATTCAATAGATCATCCTCGTCGTCATCAAGATTGACATCAGGTTGTTCTACCCTGATTATGGACTTATTAAGTAAATTGAAAGCTTCAGACACATGTTTAGGAGTTACCTAAAAAATTTTAAATTTAAGATTTGTTTTCTCTATAAATAAATAAATTATCATTTACATGATCAGAACATTCCATTTTAGCCATTGCTTCAGATAGACGAATTAATGACTCTAATTGTCTTACTGTTATACGCCATGTTGATTTTGTACTAGATTGACTATCACGTTGTCTTAATTGAGTATATGCATTTACTAATTTCTCAGAAGCTTCCTAAGAATTAAATACCAATGAATAATTATACTACCACAACTTGTATACCAAAAAAGTATACATATATTATCCATTACTTACAACTGTGAGTTGAGGTTTAAATTGACGAGCAAAACCAATATACGTTAAAATATCTTCTTGACTATATAATGTTTCAGTTGTATCTTCCATATTACTGTGAATTTCAACAATTGTCTTTGCTATCGCATAATCAACAACCTACAGTTATATGTCATTAATACTATTAATTATAAACATTTAACAGTGTTTTAGATTAAAATTATTTTCACTTACCTCACTACATTCATCAATAAGAACATAGAATAAATCAAAACGAGACATGATTGGAGCCGAAAGAGAAACGTTTTGTTGTAAAGATTTACTTCGATCATACCGACCATTAATAGGATTTGCTGCTGCTAATATTGATGTTCTAGCATTTAATGTTGCTCTAACACCAGCCTAAAACCATATCAATTATAGTTTTTAATAAATTCAGAAAATAATTATTACGTTACACTGCAGTACATCACAAATATTTAAATATACACAATTTTTCCATCCCTAAAAATCTTAAAGAGAAACTTGGTAAATGAATCTTTTTAATGTACAGAAATTTATTTATGTTCGTTATATATAACAATGTACTCAATAGGCTATTATCAACTATCCAAAGTCATTACATATTTTTTAATACCTTATTGAAAATCAAATTAAAATCCAAACATTCCTTTCATTTGTTATTTCAAAAATTAATTGCTCAATTTAGTTTATGTAAACCAAAAATATCACAAATTCACAAGAATAAATAATGTAAATATAATATATTATGTTATATTATATTATAGTATATTTTAACAATCTATTAGAATGAATTAACATGAAACAACAAGATGATTATATTATACTAATTCTAAGCTGGACCTACAAAGAATTTAAAACTTAACTATTCTATTAATTTAAAAATATTTAAATTTGTCTCATTATAGATACTAAAACAAAATATCTTAAATATTATACTTTTGCTATTGATATAGTCTGTTGTTCCATAGCTTCATGAATAGCAACTTGATCACGTGGATCCATTTTATCAAATTCATCAATACAACACACACCATTATCAGCTAACATAAGTGCTCCAGCTTCGATGACAAAATCAAAAGATTCTTCATCCCTTACAACAGCAGCTGTAAGACCAGCAGCACTAGATGCTTTCCCAGAAGTATAAACAGCACGAGGACACATATCAGCCACTTGTTTCAGTAACTGAGACTTTGCAGTACTAGGATCACCAACTATACAACAATTAATATCTCCACGAAGAGTAGTGCCTTCTAGTGTTGTTTTTGGAACTCCGCCAAAAAGCATTAATAAAACACCTATGAATAAAATCAAAAAATTAAATTTTAATCAAATAAGTATGTATATATAAACCTAACAACCTTTTTTAATTTGATCATTTCCGTGGATTGAAGGGAAAAGACTATTTATTAAATTCTGGTATAAATTACGATCACGATTCATTTCATAAATTTTTTCCCATTGAGGTCCAGTCATTTGCCTCTTCATGCGTTCAATAGAGTCAACAGTCATTTCATCATTGTGTATTTCTCCACTACCACCAAACTACAAAATATAATAATTTAAATATTTGTTTTACATTTTAATTAAAGAAAAAAACAAATATTTATATTTCTAAAATTTCTTACCCTTGAACCTGTTACAGATAAGCTGCACGCCAAAAATGCCAACTTATAATTCAAATCTCTGATTCCTAAACATTTTAATCCTTTAACACCTTCATTATTTGCATCTCCTCGTTTTTGTCCAGAAGCAGATTCAGCTCTGGCAGAAGGTGTGGACATAACACTAACATCAGGGACAACAATCAATGTACCAGTAAAATCATATCTATCACCCGCTTGTACTGTTTCAACATTTTCATTTCTCAGGATAATTTCAAGACTAAATAACAAAATTATTAAAAATATACATAAATAAAAATTATAATATTTATTTGATTTCTAAAAGTTAGAAATATGAATAAAATAATCATTCATAATTTTTAATTATTAATTTAAAATAGAATGATTTCTATTTGAAGTAGATAAATAATATGCAGTTATTATATTAATAGTTAATTTCTAAACTGATAAATAAACTATATTATTCTTTAATTTATAACTGGTAGGTACTTAAATTTTTTGTGTAGTAATTATTTTAGTAGGAAATATATACCTTCGTGGAATACTCCCTCGAGGAAGCTCAGATTGACATTCTTGTACTCTAATCTTTTGAAAATCAACAAATCGAGATTTATTGACATTTAAACTGAATCTCCTTCTATTAGCACAAACTGGATTACGGCATATTGTTGGCTGTGTATACTAAAAATAATATCAAAAGACTTAAAAACAAAATATTTATCTACAAACTGTGTTCTTGTTAATAATTTTACACATAAAATATTGGTAGTTTTATACCAATTTATCTGTTTAATGATGGGTGAAATAAAATAAATAATAGATCAATATTATTTTATTCAAGAACTGAAGAATAAAAAATGAATACTTGAATTTTAAAAGTATATAACACTCTAATTGATATAAATTTATAAAAATATATATTATAATACAAAATTAAAAAAATAAAAAATAATAATAATAATTACAAAGATAAATTATAATATGAGACACAAAATATTTGATTAGGGCATTATTGAAAAAGAAAAATATATTTATAAACAAACAACAAACATCAAATTTTTCATATTGTGAGCAACCATTTGGTCCATTGTGTGTTGTGTAACACGGCCAATCCGTTTTATTGTACTTCCCATACCAACATAGGGTATAATGATATCAGTTAATGATGTTGAAATAAACAGTATAATAATAGTAAAAAGATTAAATTAGATATTTACAATAAAAATTGTAAAAATCAGTGTTTGTTATTAAGCAGTTTTCCTATAGGAAAGTAGTGGAAATGTCTCCGTACTTATAAAAAAAATCCACTATTTAGAGGTGTTCATTAAGGGAGGTTGCACTGTACTTTGTCTACTGCATGGCATTAATATATCCTAATAACATATTTCTAATAGCAAACCCACAAAACATGGATGATCATGGAACTGAGTATAATTCTATCTTGTATAATAGTATATACATTTAGATTATTTATAAAATTATAGCTTACTTTGAATTGTTGTTCAACATTGGGAACATCTGTCTGGCAGTCTTGACAAGTAAAATGTCCAGCTATTAATTCTGGATGGATAGGATGTGTTCTGATAACTTGTCCAGAAATACGTACCAACTCACCAATTTTGGAAGTTGTTAATTCTCTTACATTAAACCTAGTGGTGACATCTACAAAGCTCACAAAATAATCTTGTTGGTTTCCTATAGCTTCAGTTCGATCGATTACAAAATTTCCAACAGCTAAGCACAGAGCTGGATAAATTCTAAATAAATAACAAAGTTTAAGTGTGGTGTATACCTATAAAAAATATATACAAAAAAATTGTACCTGTAATATTCTTCAAGAATGGTGATGGCAAGATTCTGATTAAATTTTTCAACATCAAGAAAACTAACTTCCAATGTGAAGCGTTCAGAATTTGTCATCTCAATAGCTGATTCCAAGTATTTGGGTTCATTGCAACCTTCTTCAACAAATCTAAAATAAAAAACAACAATTATAGAGCTACTACATAGTTGTGTACAATTGAAATATGACTTAAACTTACTCCTCTAAGAAATCTTGAAATAGTTTTTGCGATCTGACTTTCAATTGATCGCGTACCCTATTAACTCCTGTCTGAGTCTCTGCGACATCCATACTGAATAATGGATAAAAACAACTGGATTAATTTTAACAAGAAATGATTATTGTTAAGCATACAATACACTTTAAGTAGTTTAAACAGATGCAGACTATTTTCAAAAGCCGGAAAATATGTTGATCTATAATAGCCTGTTGTCTGTATGCTATTATTTCTAGTAGCTACTAGCTGCTAATCACTAGGCCGCAACTCCGCAAGTTAAGTGTAAACTGTTCGTTGTTGTCTACCAGAAATTGGCGGGAAACTTTATAACCTGTGTAACCCATAGACATATTATAAAGAAATGGACTGATAGCAGAGAGAGAGGTCCGAGGCAAACGTTGTTAGAAAGAGATAGCTTACAACCATAGACATAATATAAATATATATATATATTATGTCTATGTGTTTTTAGCAGTAAAGTTGGCAGTTGGCCTAAAAATAATAAATCTTATTCTCTGTGTTTATTTTATTTGTATACCTATATCTTTATAATCCTAGTTAACCTAACCTATGTTGTTTGCAATTTCGAATGTTTTTCAACTATAAAAATCTACATAATTTATTTTATGCTGTTTTATATAACTAATTTTGATGTATACTTGTTATTTTATTATTAAGATGTTTGCAATTTTAAATGTTTTTCTACCATAGAAATTTGCATTAAATAGTTAATTGATTTTATGCTGTTGAAATTTATTAAACAAGGATGTTCTAAATTATTTATTATAGTAATATTCTAGTTGCATTGTTTTAATAAAAAAAAGTTATCTTGTGATTTGTGCTAATATATTTTCGTTGGTTGGTTGGTTAAGTGGGTTCCTACTGTCCTTTATGATTTATAATCATAGTATCATACACATCAAAAATTTCTAATTGTTTATTTGGAAATCTAAATATTTATTTTAAATTTTGATTTTTGATAACAAATTGTACGATAAAATACGATAATTTCATTGTGTACGATTTTTGGGTATTGAAAATCTTGCAAAACTGAATGTATGTTCATTGCATAGACATGTCAATGGCACAGAATATGTTAAATAGTAAAAATAGTATATTTAAAGCTAAATACTCATACATAGCAAATTGCTAATATAGCTATCCCTCGTGCATTGAATTTTCCATATAAAATGAATCCGTGTTAAAATTACACGTGTTCATTAAAATACTAATGTAATTGGTACCATAGATGAAAAAATATATATATTTTTTTATGTGCGTATTTTTCGGCTATTTAAAAAGTAAATTATTTTATTTTTCATTAAATTAAAGAATGAAAAATAGGCTTAAAACCTGCTTTGCGATGTGCTCTTTCATTAAAATCAAATTCAAAATAATTGGATGAGTGGTTTTAGAGAACAAGTGTGACATAGATTTTCATTTTCTCATTTATTATTATACTAGCTGTCCCACCCGGCGTTGCCCGGGAAAAAGTAATCTCAGGTGAAAACCGATTTTTTTTATAAGGAGTTTTTACGGGCAACGCCGGGTAATTCAGCTAGTTACCTATGTAATATATATAAATGTATATATAAGCCTTGCTATTATCGATATTTGTATTATTATTCATATTTTTATCTGCTAGAGGGCGCCACCGGTGTAACTCATTTTTTGTCTCTAAATCTCTAACTCACGGGAGTTAGGTCCATAATTTATGCTTAAAACCTGCTCCGTGATATTCACTTTCATTTAAAAAAAACTGCACAACAATTGGATAAGAAGTTTCGAAGCCAAACCGTAACAAAGTTTCCTCTTTCAGTTTTATATAGATAGATTATATTACAATGAGACATTTTTTTTTTTTTTTTTTTGTTAGAATTGATCTAACCATTTGATTACCATCATTATAACTTTTTATCTGTTTACAATAGCAAATTGAAAATATATAAATTATGTTTTTAATAATTACAAATTATTGAGAGTTATAACTTGAATTTTCTGTTGTTTTCTAATAGAAAGGAAGAAAGAATGACTCCTCGTTGATTAAAAAAATCACTTGAAATTAATTATATACATATATACAAAATTTTTATTTTATTTATGCATTAATATGTACAATATACAATATATATATAAAAAAAAGTACTGAATTTGATACGTCTTCGTCTTAATGAATTAATCCTGAAATAATAAGATAAAAAAATGTTGTAAATAATAATGTAATAATATAACTGTAATAAATTACTATAATTGCTAATTTGTATAATAAATTATACACCAACCTAAATAATCATCCATCAATGTACCAATAGCAAACTGTAAAAAAAAAATATTTCATAATTAATGACATTTTAATTAAATTTGAATATAATTTACTAAAAACGTATAAACTTTTAATAGAGTTTATTAGTCAAATTAGAAGACCTATCCATTTTCAATCAATATTTTTTATAGATTGATCTATAATTTCGTTAAGTCTGGATATGTATGCACAAAAAAATCAATTAAAATTCAATTTACTACATTAAAAAAAACAGAAACAATGCTTTGACATTAAGGTATTTTTAATGTGAATCATTAAACAAGTTAACTAGTGAATGAAGAGTAGCTTATCACTAATCACAAAAAAATTAGTGAACGTATAAATACTAGTCTAAAAATTTAATTTTTCTAGTTGTAGAAGAATTATTTTACTAAGAAAACTGATTAAAGTTGTTATTACAGTAATGAATAATAAGTATTGGTTATTTATATTTTACACAAATTTATAATTATAAAATACATACTATTCCTGATGCATCAACACGTGTTCCAACAATTTTTAATCTTATTGTGTCTTCTGGTTGTATTGCTATATTCTAATAACATAAATAATAATTTGATAAGCAAATATATATTTTTTTTTCAATTAGAAAAGGTGGATTTTTAATTAATTATTTTGTAGATTTAAATTTTATTTACTTATTCAATATACAACC
This sequence comes from Aphis craccivora, assembly GCA_009835225.1. Classification (NCBI taxonomy): domain Eukaryota; kingdom Metazoa; phylum Arthropoda; class Insecta; order Hemiptera; family Aphididae; genus Aphis; species Aphis craccivora. The sequence continues at coordinate 10,173 of VUJU01005890.1, forward strand.
TCTTCCAAAATGTGTTAAAAACAATTTTAGATAAACTAAAATTAAATAATGTGGAATAAATAGGAATGGACAGATAAAAAGCTTCAAGGGACCAAAATTTGACATAAGTAAATAATATTGGAGTATCAAACAAAGAATAAAAGATTACTACTAGGTTACTATATGATACTAAAAATAAAATCTAAATCAACAACCCTATTATTAGGAGAAGTTTAAATGAACTCTGTTAATCAAATTATTAGAGTAATATACTATATAATTTCAAGGTCTTGAATTAGTCATGATATTACATTTTCATACGTTTAATACTGAAAGAAAGACCCAATTTATTAGCATATTAAGTTAATGAGTTGATATCCTTTAGGAGATGTAGACAATTAATAATTTAACTCTGTAAGAAAAATCTTAAGATCATCAGCAAATATAAGGAACTAATAATAATGAAGACTTCTGGATGACTATTTACAAAGATAGGCGATAACAAGAAGTGGTAATAACTAATAAGTGACCACCATGACGAATATGTAAAGGAAAATGAATCAGATTACACACTAATAATTGGAGGTAATTGTAGTAATGACATTACATAATTATGTTTACTAAAACTATTTATAAGATAAAATATACATATTTTGGTACTTGTGCGTTATCGCGACTACCTTGATTTCACTTGTGCATTATCGCGACTACCTTGATTTCGAACGCAACATATTTTTAATACGTTTATAATAATACAAAACTACCCAAAGCTAATGTCAATGTATTTATTGATAATATGATAGATAATAATTATAAAATATAATAAAATAATGTGATAATAAAATATGTCAAATTTATACGTTAACAGTTACGAGTAAAATTAATAAAATAAAATACAATTTAGTAATAAATATAAAATTTAAAAGTCAATTTGTGGTGGCCAATGATTTGCAATACTTTAAAGTAAAACTTTGAACTTATCTTCATTATGATAAGTATTCCTCCTCATAAACTCTGCCAAGTAAGATTCTAAATGGTGTCGTGCTGTACCTCTATGACGTTTGTTTCTCCATTTTGCCGATCCCCAAAGTCTTTCTATACCTTGTGTGTGAGCATGTGTACTTGGATCAACAAAATTATAAGAATGATTCTCTGTAAAATGCTCATAGCCATTATCTTGTATTACGTTATATGCCCGCCAGAAATCAGAGTAAATTATTGTCCCTTTCTCTATGTGTTGATCTATTTTTGACATCTAAGTAGCAGAAGACCGATCAGGAACTTCTACTAAAAATACCTCTTTTGTTTCACAGCATATTCCACCAAAAATCCATTGCTGGGGAAGTACTCTTCCACAATTATTTTTACGTTTGTGAACAAACTTTTGTCAATTTCCACTATTTTTCCTTTTCCTCCAATTTTTTTATTTTCTCTTTCTCTTAAAGTTATAACACATACTTCCCGTAAATAATTATTCCAATCATTTACCGTATTATTGCTCAGTTGTCAGTGTTTTTCATAAAATTTCACTGAAGTCATTTCCTCTGTCCAACAAAACATGAAACGTAAAGCTTGCAAAAATGATATGCGACTATTCACATACCAATTGGCAACACGCATGTTAACTTTTTGCTGACAACTTTTCACATTGCACTTCCAAAATACTTGTTTCCCAAAATAGAGTTTCGCTTTGTGACCGTTCGAACAGATTCGTTGATGTGGTAAAATGCCTTTTTCTTGAAAAAAAGCTACAGCATCTTTTTCCGTAGTTGGTAAGTTCCACAGATCCATTGCTAAATAATTGAAATGTACAAGTTATTACTACTACCAGCGTGACAGTGTGGTTTTAATTACATGTTTAAGTGTCCTAAAAGTTACCCAGCTAGTCTATAAAAATTGCAATAAGTGCGATTGTAACGACACTGGAAAAAATAGAATCGCATATAAAACGGCCTCGCAATAACCCATAATATGAGGTAGTCGCGATAACGCA
>VUJU01005891.1:0-12141 GCA_009835225.1 Aphis craccivora
GATATAATCACGATTATAGGTATTCGTCTCTTTGTCCAATTCAAAAACATTTAGGTGAACATTTATAATTAACTACAAAATATAAAAATATGCAAAAAAAAATTGTTTATAATCCACTTAAACTTAACCACTTAACTTGGCCAACATTTTGATTTATCCTATAAAATAAAAATGAATACTTGTATAAAATTAAATTCACAGCCTTGTTTACTTTATATTATATTGTATTATATACCTAGGTTAAATTTGTAAAGCTAAAATCTTACCACTCGAAATCAACAAGCATTGCAGCTATCTAATGTTCTGACGTGATGCGATAATATACTGTGTTAAAGAAAGATTATATTAAAATGTTAATTAGATATAATATTTGTTCATTTTTATCATGACTTGCATGACGTTCACTGTCGTGTATGTATAGTGTATATGCATCTATTAATACAATTTGTTTAAAGCAATAAATATCTTATAATGGTTAATATTTTTATATTTTTACATACATAGTGTACGCCTATACCTATTAATGTTTAGTATTAGTTTTATTTTGACTGCCATTACATGTGATTTTATATTACGTGTTATAACTAATAATTATTATTCTGCTTTCGTTATGAGGTCGGATAAGCTGTTTAAAGTGATCCTAACTGACCTTGTTAAAAAAAATGCTACACCCACACGTGATGTCTATGGTCTATCACAGTATCACGTACATATAATTTGCATTTTGAATAATTTATTTTATGTTTTTAATTCAAAATTATTGTGAATTGGCCTATTATTTAATTAATTTTAATTGGATATTAGACCATTTTTAATTCCAATTGGCTCCTCTAAAAATTTAAAAAAAATAAATGTCCAAGAGACTTTTACACTAAAAAATATTCTTATTTTTAAATTTAATTATTTGTTCAATTCACACTCATATATTAAAATTTAGAAAACAAAATAGATCTTGTCTGAGCACAATTTTTTTATCTCTACAAGAAAATGTATACATGTATTTTAAGACTACTAAGACTGAGTGGTTGTTGTAGCATCCTAAGTTATATCTTTTTGGCGTAACATACTCTCCTTATATAAGGTTACTATATCGTTATATATATCACGTATATTGTGTTAACCATTTAACAATATATTTTTAAAAAAGCTTACTACTAAATACATAAAAACATTTATTTTGTTTAAAATGCTTCTGCTTATATCGACGGCAAACCAATTACAAAGAAGTGGTAAAGACACAATGAATGAATAACACAACCAGACGTACTTTAATTTCTCGCTTTTTGTCTTATTGTTTTCAGACACGACGTTAACAATATCATTCAAAGAAACAAATAATACAATCGATGAACAAAATGCACCTCAGTCAACGACTGCAAACAACGCTGAAGACAACAATAATAATATTATATTATTAAAAAAAAACACAAAACGTTGTTTTTATTGTTTAGTTTAAATTTATTTTATAATCATATCGCTTTTAACGACGCCTACTTTTGTAATTTTTAAACTCATTAGCGTTTATAGTCTGTAAAAAACATCATATTATGTAATATTAATAATAATAACAACACATCGGCCTGCTATCATACATAATATGTATATCGCAGTTTTACAGCGTAGTTAAGTAATTTTTCATATTTTTATTAATTTTTACCATTTTTGTCCGTCGCCATTTGCCGCCTAACGAAATTGTTATTATACTTAGCCTACCTATATTATATTATTATATAAAAAAAAATATACACTCGTAATTCAACTAATGGTGTTTTCTCAAATAATGAGTCACTCAAAACTCACTGTTTTCATTTTTGTACAAACACACAACCAATCCTGCGGCGGACAGAACAATTTATTTTTTCCTCTCACGGCCTTACCGCGTAGACTAATTTACTATATTATTATTGTATTATTAATTTAACACTATTATATTTATACATTGATTATTAATAAATCGTATATCATATCGTGCCATATATTTGCTATATTATTTCCGTGTACTTCCACTTAAAAAACTTTATCTTTAGCTTATGGACAGTGATATTAGTTACGATTATTTTATCGCTTCCTATTAAATATGTTCTGTGGCTAAGGATGGATTGTTTACTTTTTAAATTAGTCAAATACATAAAATAGTTATTTAATTACGGTGATGGTAAATAAGGCAAACCAATAAATAGTGTTAACCACAATCCTGGTAGTGAATTTTCATCATAGTATTTTTTTTTTTTTTTTATCGAAATAGAACTGATTTTTTAATTATAATGCTTGACGAAGATAGAAACTTTAATAATAATTAAAATGTATAATTCTTTAACAACATTGTGAGCTCCGTGTTCAAAACCTTACAGTAAGAAAGAAGGCTGGAAAACACTATTGCGTGTTTAACATGAATCTTTTAATGTTTCTCAAATTTCTTTACAAATTTCTTTTGTTTTCGTGGGTAAAAAAAAAAGTGGTATTGTTTACAAACACAAAAGACGGAGTTTTATTACGGTAAAAATGTTTTATCATATTTTATATGATTATCTCTCATTTTATCAATTCTCGTACTTGACTGTGTCACAATATCGAATAAATTTATGTATAGTATATCATGCGCCATATTGCCTCATTCATACCAATATTCAATTTTCAGAGAGAATATGATATTTTGTGCATATACGACTGATGCAGAAGTGGTGTTTGCGATGTTTGCGATGGGATATGAGAGGTATGACACATTTTGACTTATGCGCAGCCGCACAATATTATATTCTTTTGGTGAACAGCGATTAACGATGTATAATCTGGATAATATATTGAACACTGCAGTAATGTATCTATTTTGTCTATACAATGCACCAATGTTTTCGAAATAAATGAAAATAACATATTTCTGTAAAAATCTGAAAATGTCAGAAGATCAGGGTTTTTTTTAGAGTGCAGTGAGACACATTTTGTGCAGTGAGAAAAGTAATTGTGTAGTGAAAATTGTTACTTTGTGCAGTACAAAAAAATAATTTCAGGGTGTAATATTTCATTGTATAATGTATATTATAAAACAATACCTAATTGAGTAAACTTTAAAACAACCAAAAATGTTTCTATTAAAATTAAAAATTGTCTGCGTAGACAAATTCCCTACTATAACACAAGAGTAGGAATAAGTTTGTGCAGTCAGAAAAAATCATTAAAAAAAAACCCTGCAGAAGATTGAACATTTTCCCTAACAAAATTGGTGCTGAAAACTTCAGCACACTATCAGGTATAACAGTAAAGTATGCGTGACAAAAAATCGGGACGTGCTATAGTATAGATTACGAGCCGCAACAACGGCTGTTTTGTGTGATCGAATTATAATACTATAGATTAGTCTTTAAACCATTAATATCGTTACACTATGATCGCCGCTTAAAACAACATAATATAAGAAAAAAATTATTATCGGCATTCAACAATCCTCAAATCCATTTCCTCAGCCCTCATGTAAATTAGGTATATAAAATATTTTTTTTTTCTTTTAATAGTAGTATACAGTAGTATAAAATAAAAATTGTACAAACGCTGTATCGGTTGACGCAATTAGCATATTATAGGTACAGGGTAAGAGTTAAAAAACAAAATGAGTATATAATTTGATGAAAGATAACACCCAGCGGTGACACATTCACCATAGTTATAGCAATTAGATTAATAGTTTTCAATGAATTTTCTTTGAAAAGTGTTTATGCTTTCATCAGTATTTGAATGGTATTTAGATTTTAAATCATTAACAATGGTTTTTGTATACACATTACCATTTTTATTGGTATCCAATGGAATAATTCATTTATTTTCTTCCCCAATATTATTGTTTTAAATATTTAAAACATATAAACCGTATAATAATAAGTATAATAGGTAACAAGTTTGCTAAATTATTAAAATTATTACAATACACTAAGTTTTTTTTAGTCTATAAAAGTATAAAAATTGAAATAAATAAACACTACTCACAAAATTATGTTTAAATATATAACGGAACGCTGATTGTTCAGCTGATCTATTCAATTTAATTCAATATCCATTCAATTTACACTGTTTTACGAACTGAAGTTTATAATCATACATAACAAAAAATAATATATCGAAAAATCGGTAATATGTGTGTGTTATCGGTAAACGATATATAATGTGTTAGATTATGAAGACGTTATGAGTGGTAATGCATAAGGGTACGAAAATAAAATAAAATAATAATAATAAAAATAATGTTATACGTAGTACGAATATTACGGAGATGATCCACAAACAATTTTTATTCCGATCTACTTAATCACCGAGATTTCATCTACCATAACTTCGGTTGATGCTTTATATATAAATTTATTAAAGAAGTGTAAGTCATTAAAATACTTATATATTATGTTCTACATTATACAACTACAACAAGTACTAAAAATAGTTATCTTAAACTATATAAATATATAACTATCTATCCTTGCACATATATTTACAAAATACATAAAATTGTCCTACTTGGATCAGGTATCTAGCTAGAGTTAGCCGTGTTGACCAAGATTTAATTAAGTACATAAAAGTTATTTGTTACCACATAACGTGGACTCGCGATGGTACTTTTTTTTTAAATGTTCGTTTATTGTTGTGTCACATTGAGGTATATATATATGGGGTTGTATGCCATCCTATATAGCCGTTCGTACGCAGAACATCTACGGAGCACGTCTCACGTTGTTCTAAATCACTCACGATTAGCGAAAAAACAAATCTCTACTGTGTAGGTACTTGATGCATGTGTGTACCGCACCTCCACACTACCGTGTTACATATAACTATTTCGGATCTATGTTCTAAAGAATATTGGCTTCAGTTGAAACTCGAATCCATAAGTTAAGAATTTATTTCTTGATCTAATAATGAAAACTACTAAAATCATTATAGCTAAAAATGTTCTATTATAAATTAGCTTAGTTAACATATTTAAATGGATAATACATCGCAAATTATTTTGTTCGTAAAACAAACTTAATAGAGAAAACAATTAAACACTTTTCTTATTCTAAAAACATACTTAATATATTATAAATGTATACTATATTATTATATAATAATATTATGTGTACTCTATAATATATAAATCTATGAAAAAATATAACTATCTATGTACTAAAAATATTATGTAATTGTAAATATTTAGATTGGACAGACAGCTGTTATTGAAGCTGATAACTGAAATAACAGCAACAGGCCAGGCTAATCCGTCGAATTTGTCATACATTTATACTGAACCTTATGGTAAGTAATATATTTCTGATAACATGATATTTACAATAATTATTCATATTTACCGTAAAATACAAATTAATGCAAATCGTTGGTAGGATATATTCAAATAAAAAACATAAAAACCGAATTAAATCAGAATTCATCGCTGATGAACATGGGACGTTGATGAAAATCAGCCATATTCGCCATTTAATTTTAAATTTAAATACAAAGTATGATGTTAATATAATAGTAATTATCAATAAATTAACTATTACTATTTATACGGGTAGGCGGACAAACTTTTTATACTGTAAATAGCAATATCAAACACTTTAAAATAATATGTTCATAAATGTTTCGACATGTTAATAAGCCTTTTAGTTGTTCTGACAAAATCCTTACAAACAATTGGACATCGATGTTAGTTTACAATCAGACAAAAAACGAAATTTCGGATTTGAAACCAAACACGCAATAATATGTTATAAAAGTTGATCCCGAAATTAAAGGATATACTTACGAGGACTATGCTAATAGAACTTTTGTAAAAACACCAATTTCCAGTTAGTAGTATTCATAAATTGCGTTTTAAATATATTCGCAAAATTATGTATACAATTTAAAAAAAAGTTGATATTATTTTAGAACCAAATTTAACACCTGTTATTAGTGAAAATCACGTGATCTCGTAGTTCGAACAGACTATATTATTATTATATATTATGTACAGAGTCCGATGAACGAAATACGTCAAATGAAAAAAGTAAAAGTTAAGTTTGAAGGATTTCAAATCAATGTCAATCAATGTCCATATTATAATCTGCATGCTCATCTAATAACTTATCAATATCAAATTATAATAGGGATCAAAGTAAAAGTATATCGCAACAATATATATATATATATATACAAATAGATAATAATACATTGAACTATAGAATAAACAAATGTAATGAATGAAAAATCAGATAAAAAACAACCATATAAATATAAATTATCACAGTTAAATAAAACTATAAAATATCTCAATAGATTTCTTTTGATTTCATTCAGTCTCATGATTGAATTAGTGAACAATTGTGTAATACAAAATATAGCGTATTCTCTATAGATATGCTATTATTTAAAATGTGCAATATTGTTTATTTTAAATTTGAGAAATTAAAATAAATTTGATATTTTTAATAATATTAATTATTACAACATATTAATTAATACACATTACACATAAACATATTATTCTTTCCAAATCCCAGGACACAACAATGAATTTAAAAATTGTCACCGTACTGATTTTATGGATTCTCGTTATCAACGGACAAATACTTGATGGAAGCGAATCACACATAGAAAGAAGTATGTACCTACAATTTAATTTTCAATTACTCTAAATTATTACCTAATAACCTGTTTAAACATTATTATTTCTTGACATTGTTATTGCAATTATTGTGTTTACAAATATAAATACAAATAAGAATTCAATATACATAACTTTAATCAAATGTATTAATAAATAATAAATTATATAGTTAATAAATAATAATACAGATGCCATTAATATTTTATATAAATTCAAATTACATTTGTTTTTTTTTTTTAGTACGAAATAGAAATTTACATAAATTAATACATATACGAGTATGTAGATCACTATGAAACTTAAATTTGTTGTATATTTAGTAGTTTATTTTTATTACATGAGATATATTAGTTGTTAACGAAGAAAATAAGGTATACATAGGTACTCTAAATTATTTTATATTATGACATAGTTTTTTTTATGTGCATTCAATAATTTATTTAGAATAGCACATAAATACATACACTTATCAATAAAGCGTAAATCATATTATATTATTGTTCAATGTATTATAGCAGAATGCACGAGAGGTACGTACGGAGTGAACTGCGAGCAAAAATGTCCAGAGGGATGTGATTTTAATTCATGTAACATCTATACCGGCGTTTGCGATAAAGGATGTTCCATAAATTATATACCACCGGATTGTAAAGAAAGTAAAATTTAAAAGCTTAACATTTATACTGTTTATGTTCAATGTTAAATTTATATTAATATGATGGTATGATTTGTTTTCCGACTACAGAGTATCCGTGGTTCAAATCTCCGCCAAAACTAAAATCGTCGGATTTTAACTCGATAAAATTGAAAATTGACTTGAATTCGGAAAACATACAAGGCAGTAGTAATGTTCAATCTGTCTATTACCAAATAGCATTTAAGGTACAAAAAAAAAAAAAAGCCGGCAAATGGGTACCGCTCTGCTGTACATTAGGTGCCGTTTGGATCATTATTATATATTATAGGAGTGTTGAATTTGAATCCAATGATAATTATCATTGTATACAAAAAACGATTCTAAACGAAGATGATTTGTCAACCTAGGATATAATTTCCAGTGGTCGGTGAAAACGGTGGTTAATATTTTAATGGTCTGAATACACCAAAATTTAAGTTCTTTTACAATTATTGTAAGCTAAAATTATGAAAAACCTTGTATTAAACTTATAGCTACTTATACAAAAATTTGTATGAATTATACCTACCTACAAAATAATTTGCAAATATTCATGATTTTGCAAATTGTTGTCAATATTTGAACTTCAAATGCTAATTAAAAAAAAACTGTGGCTATGTATTCTTATAATTTTTTAATCACTATAAGACTAACTTATGAGAAACTTTGTATTAAATTTTCAAGTATTTTGATTAAGCCAAAAAAATTTTATCGACACTTCAAAAAAAAATTTTCAGAAAAATTGAAAATTTCAGTTGTCTATAAATAGCTCAAAAAAGTCAAAATATTTTAAAATTTAAATCACGTAAAGAAAACTCGAATCTTAATAACTGGTAAAATTTTCAAGCATCTACGACTTATACTTTTTGAATAATAACGCTATTTCCTAAAAATTTAAAATTCAAACGCACTTTAAATTTTTCCTATAATGATGCTACGAGTTTTCTCTATAGCTGCTTGAAGGAAAACTTATGGAAAACTTAGTGTTGTATTTTTAATCTTTAGTTATAAACACAAACAATTTTATGATTTTTAACACTGACATAAACATTTGGTAAAAATTTCAAGTATTTACAGTGATTAGTTTTTGAATTACAACCATATAAAAAAATCGATTTGGTCGAAAACTGGTTTTGCGTAAAATTTCCCGTTTTTCCGTCATTTTTTTTTTGTTTTTCTCGATTTTTTTGAAAACTGTTGGTAAATGTTTACTTTTGACCTCTATAATGCACCAATGATATTCACTTTTACATCAGAAACCACCCCCATAGTTTGAAATTGGAGCATTATTTCGACAGTTATGCTGTACACAGACAAAAAAAAAAAAAAAAAACACACATCATTGTAAAATCAATTCATTCATCACTTCGTTTAGAATCTAAAATTCTTTATAAACGACAATTAGATCATTTTTATATTAATTTATTTGAAACGTCACTCATTTAGTGTGTATAAAATATTTATTATTTATATTAATTTAAGATCGCCTCGGACGAATCGGAATTTCAATACTCAGAAATGAAAGATATTGGAGAACTAGATTCTGTAATTGAAATCACAAACCTCAGACCCGGGATGTTGTACACTTTTGGCGCGGTTATAGTTTCAGAAGATGGAAATTACAATATAGAAGATATCAAAACAGTCGATTATTACACCAAATGCTTATGTATACACAATAATACAATATATTCACTATCTACAATAAATATTTTTTTAACACATTTTAGAACATAGAGTAATAAATATTTATATTTCATGAAATATAGTGCCGAGAAATACAGATTATGATGTAAAGTTGTTGAGTGGTACAGATTACATCAATGTTACTTGGAACAAGGTAAATCATTAAACAATAATTGCATACAATATTTGTACTTGTCATTAATTATAATTATATATTTTTCTTTTGTTGTTTTAAAACAAAAAAAAACTTATTATATATTGTTATTATTATATTTGATATTACGCGTAGCTTAACTACGAAAATGAAGAGGTCTGCAAAATAACGGAATACTTGATGAAATTGATGTAGGTATTATGATACAAATTTACAAAAACTAAATTACTTAGAAGAAGTAAAATGCAATAATAATCATGGATATATATTTAAAAATCTATTGGCCGGTGAAAAATACGCAGTGCAAGTAACAGCAATAACGGCAACAGGCCAGGCTAATCTAACGAATTTATTATACATTTATACTGAACCTTATAGTAAGTAATATATAATATTTACAATAATTATTTAYATTTACCGTAAAATGCAAATTAATAATAATTGTTRGTAGGATATATTCAAATAAAAAACATAAAAACCAAATTAAATAAGAATTCATCGCTGATAATAACGTGGGACGTTGATAAAATGCAAGCATATTCGGCATTAAATTTTGAACTTAAATACAAGGTATGATATGATTTTAAATAAATTAACTATTTAATAACAATACTGGTAAGGATACAAAAAGTGTATACTGAAAAATATTGTAATATCAAACAGATTTAAAATAATATATTAATAAATGTGTCTAATGTCTATAGATTAAAAGACACTTTAGTTGTTCTAATAAAGTCGTTATAAATAATTGGATATCAATGATGGTTTACAATCAGACGCAAAAAGAAATTTCGTATTTGATACCAAACACACAGTATATTATAAAAGTTGATCCAAAAATAAAAGGATATACTTACAACGACAATGCTAATAGTATTTTCGTAAAAACACCAATTTCTAGTTAGTAATATTCATAAATTGCGTTTTAATTATATTAGCAAAATTGTAAACAATACTAAAAATGATTGATATAATTTTAGAACCAAATTTAACACCTGTTGTTAGTGAAAATAATAGTTGGTATATTACCAATCAAAGTGCATACTTTAGTTGGAAGATAAACAAAGCCGAATGTTCTAAACTGAATGGTTTATTTCGAGGATATCAGATCATACTAAAAGTAAGTATAATATACTCAGTAATTATACACATCTATTATACATTTTGAGTTTTTTTTTATTTCATATAAAAAATATAACAACGTTAATTGACTTAATTATACACAACACATCAAAAAGTATTTTAGTATTTTATTAAATTTTAAAAACATATGATATCGCGTTGTATAGGATTTACTCGAAGAAACACAAGAAGAAAAATCAATTAAAGATAACACGGTAACATTTGATGAATTAAAACCAGATACCAAATACGAATTACAAGTATACGTACGGACAAATTATGGATACAACTTAGAACAAGGGTTATTGATACCTTTTAAAACCAAATCTAATAGTAATAATAATCTCTCCAATTAATGTACCTACAAAAATAGTTTTACTAAATACAACACTGAGTGCACTCACCACACGTAGCCTCGTAACGATTTATCTGTCGTATATTTCCGATTTAGGACCAGTGGACGAATTAATAGTTTACAAGAAAGACCTAAAGCGCAAATCAATTGGGTTAAGGTGGAGTTTTAACGATACGGACGTCATCGATGGTTTTATCGTCATCGTAATCGACGAGGATCTAAATAGTACAAATCAAATTATCATAGAACCCAAAAGATGTGTTGCTTGGCCGACATTTTATTGCACTACTATTGATAATCTAATACCAAACAACCAGTACACCATAAAAGTATTGTTTTACTTTCCTTATAAAGAATTTTATGTTTTAGTAGTTAACTCAATTATAAAACTACGTGATATTGTGTATTTTATATAGATAAAAGCCAAGTCACTAGACTACCCAACAGGTGGTTCGACATCATCGGTCGTCACTAATTTCAACAATGGATGTAATTATATGTTATACAACGTTAAATGTCTTCAAAATACTAAACAACAATGTATTAAACAAAAAATATAAACAGTTGCAGATAAACCGGAAAACCTCAGGACAACAAACGTAGGCCCTACGTACATTTCCTTGGAATGGGACATTCCATGGATACACAATGGTGTACTGAAATCGTTCATAGTGCAGATTGAAGAGATATCATCTAAAGACATCGATAAATGTTGGGAGAGAAAACCAGATGTAGAGATTCCGATAACAGAAGAGCTCCCGTCTTATAACTGCAAGGTAATTATGTGATACGAAACTTTTTTTAGATTATTGATCAATCGCAATAAAAAATATAGGTAAATACATTAGTATTAAAAGTTGTTCGCCGATCGTTTGATACTATTTTCTAAATTATAATCCTTGTATTAAAATATGACATAATATTTCAGATAGACGATTTAAAGCCTGGTTCCACTTATTCGATCGGTGTATTATCGAAAACTTTGTCATATTATGGTCTTACTAGTAAGATACACGTGACAACACTGCCAGATTCGGCTGCAATTATCAGAACTATTGATCACAATCAAGAAGTATTCAAAGGTGGAAACACTATTCTCCGGTGTATGCTACCCAGATCAAGCGAAGATAAATTATTCAATTTGGTCGGATCTAGAGCAATCCTCACTTGCAATGTTGGTAAGTGTAAATACATGGCTGTAGCCCATAAGTGCAAAATATGACCCAAACGCAACCCAAAAGCGCAAAAATAAATATCCCATAAGCGCAAAAAAAAAAATTTTTTTCTGTATACAAGGTCCAAGTTTTTGTATTGGAGATGACTTTAGATTTTCGATTAGTAGTTTTTCGACCATTTGACTGTATTTTTAAATAAACTTCTGCTTAATGTTCTTTAATTACTTCAATAAAATTATAAATAGATGGGTGCGGGTTATAAAATTGATCTTTCAAATGACGGTGATATGATTCTGGACCATTAGTAGTCCTTGGCTCGTTCGAAGGTGGCTCAGCCCAGAGATGTGGTGGATATCTGCT
>VUJU01005892.1:0-12137 GCA_009835225.1 Aphis craccivora
TTCTAAAGAAGATAACAATGTTTTTTTTTCTATTTCAAAAGTCTCTTCATCCATATCTAATTTTTGACAGTACTCGCCGTAATCTTCTTCTCCCCTGTTTTCAAATAATTTTTTTTTTTTTGTTTCATTTATTAATTTTTTTTTATTGAATGAATTAGTAAGTGACCTTCTCTTATATTCAATTTGTAATTTTTTCTTCATACCGAATTTCTTAAGCGGCGAATAAGGACTTGTAGCTACTTTTTTCCATGTTTTATAAGACCATTCCGGACCCAATTGAAAGTCTAATGCTGCACCAAAACTTCGGTGTGTGTAGGACCCTTTATTACCTCTATTTATTTGTTTACCTCCTGAAAATTTAGCGATTAATGACATATAATTTTCTGCTAAATTTGAAGTATCATTTGTGGTCAGTTGAGGTGCTTTTTGAACTAACATTTTTAAAACGTCATTAATTTTTTCTATAATTTTTTCAAATAGTAAACTGCTTATATTAACACTATTTTCAGTTGATGTTTTACAATAATATGATTTACAATGCGTATGAATATTAAAAACATGTTTAGGTCCATTTTTTAAATCGGCTCTTAATGATTCTACACCTAGTTTGTGTTTTGAGTTATACGAGTATGTTATAGCCATTCTTGCCAACACTTTTAATTTCATGATTTTTGTATTTGGTAGTATTTTTTTCCCATTATTTCCTAATTGTTTTTGAAGATTGAACAAAGCTTTAGTATAATTTTTTACTACGTGATTGGCACATTCTCTTTTTATAACATGTCGTCCATAAGGAACATTTTCTTTGATTTTTTTAAAAGTACTGCTATCCCCGTCACCAATCATTACTCTGTACTGTAAACCATGAATATCCATACTACTACAGAATGCCTCCACAATCATATCAGATTCCATAGCCGCGGATGTTCCATTCCAATTTTTATAACATACCTCATGTTCAGTTGATATGTTATTACGTTTACGGTACTCACATGTATAACAATATTTATTGCGAACACCAACATATAAAAGTTTTTTTGTTCTCCAACCAATTACACACGCTACTCCTGATGATGCTGTGTATCGGTGTCCAAAACTTCTATGTGACCATCCACCATCGACAATAACGGTAATGTATGGAATGCCTTGTTCTGTTACATCGCCGTTTCGTAATGCAAGCATTTTTTCTTCCCTGCCAGCTTGAATCATTTCATCCGTGAATACAGTTTTCCAATTCTAAACATTTCATTTTTATAAAATTAAAAATTGAATTAAAATTTTTTTTGTTGTAGGGAATATTAACTTACTTCACCAATATTCTGTTCTAATTTCATAAATGTACTATTTGACATGCATTTTATTCCAAGATGTGAAAATATTTCTTCCAATTGACGAAATCCAGAACCGGCCGAAATGACTCCCCAAACTGTAGATTCAGCTATAGTTAATTTTTTATGACACTCCTGGTTATTTAATTTTTTTTCTGTATCTGTATGCAATGGTTCGTTGGTCACAGTTCGGCATTCTTTGCAAAATGGACATTCAAAATCTAAATACCAAAAAAGTGCCAGAGATCTACTTTTTACTAATTTGAACCATCCTTGAGTACTTTTAACACACCGTTCGCGATGTATTTCTAATGAACGAATACTTTTTAAAAAATGTTGTCCATCGACAATATAGCGACCTTTAATTTGATTTAATAGTGGATCTAGAGCAGGATTAGGTGGTCCATATTCAACAGCTAAACGCGGTAAATTATCTTCATCATCGCTATAAAAGTTATAATTATTATAAGTAGGTATACAATAATTACATACTCAGTGAAAAAAAATACAAAAATTCTCAAAATTCAAACTTTAAATGTTTATAAAAAAAAATTGTGACTTGTATTTTTAATATTTTTTCAAAAAATTTGCAAGTAATTTTGTAATTGAAAAAAATTATAAAATTTTTTCTGTTTATATCTAAAAAAATTTAGTGCGTTTGATTTTCAAATTTTTACGAAATCGCGTAACGATAACAATTTACTTGAACATTTTATCAGTTATTAAGATTGGCATTTTATTTACATGATTTAATTTCCAAAATATTTCGCTTATTTTAATGCTATTTATAGGTATTTGAAATATTTGTTTTTATTTATTATTATTTTTTTTTTATAAATATCAATACAAATTTTTTGGCCGACTCAAAATACTTGAAAATTTAATACAAGAATTTCCATGAGTTTGGTTTACAATAATTATAAATGAACTTAAATTTTGGTGTATTCAGGCCATTACCTATGGCCCAGGCGATCACCTTTTTCACCTACCACTGGAAATTATAACCTAATCATCTCCATTCAAAATCGTTTTTCGTATTTTCGTATCTCTCGTTGGATTCAAAATTAATACATCAATATATTATAGTGGCCTACTATACAGCAGAGCGTTACTCACTTGACCACCCTTTTTTTTTTGGTTTTTATGATGCTTTTAAAATTTAATGGGAACTTTGACCTTTTCGATGCACTAGAAAGTAGATTTACTTTCCCATCGAACAAGACACTGAAGTTGAAAATTGAAGTATTATTTCGATTACTAATCGTGTACAGACACAAAAAAATGTTTTTAAAAAAAACCAAAAATCATTGTAAAATCAATATATTCATCGCTCCGCTCAGAATCTAAGATAAAACATTGATTTTGATGACAACTGATTTCGCGTAAATATTCCAATATATCCATAATTTTTAATAATAGTTTACAATATCACGAATAATTTAAATTTGTTCATTGCTTATGTATAATTATATATATATATATTATTAATTATATATAGGTAGGTACTTAACTAATTGCTATATATTATAGACTACAGCAGTACAGCAGTGGTATAAATTTAAATTTGTGTATAAAAAATAAATAATATTATGAACAAATAAATATATTATCAATGCTTACATCAATTTGTCAATTGCAGCCTCATTTGACAATGGATTAGAAGCTCCATCGCCGCGCTGATTGAGTAAATAATTATTTTCGGAAATTGTTTCCGGGTCAACAACATAATCGTATTCCAAATTATTTTCTCTATCGTAAAAATTATAAGACATTATAATACTAGGTTATATTTTAGTTAAGATAAGTATGAAGAATAATTAATAAAGTAAATACTAACTTTTCTTTTTGTGCAGTTCTCCAATTAACTAATCCGACATACTTACGTTTTTTACGGATAGCACTGGGCCTTAAATGGCTTTTTTTACCTTTTCGATAATCTGACATTATACTGTACAATAGCAATAGCAATAGTCAAGTTTCAAACGCGAAATGGAAACTATGAATGAATGTATATGAAATATAAATAATAACACAGTATACCGATTCCTGAATTATAAAATATTATATGTAAATAACTATATATTTATAAACATACGCTTTTGTCGAATTCCCGTAATGACGTCCGTATCGATTACTAAAATTAGAATTGTTTACGAGTTTGAAATACCGCGGTTATACACACATTGTTTTCGTGTAACTACCTATAAAGAGTATCATTTTTTGCCGCTAGAATCGCCAGCTGCTGGTCACATTATTTTGAAAAGAAATAACTTATTTTACATATTAAAATTTGTTCGATTTTTTTTTAAGTAAATTTTTTTTAATTTTTGGTGATATTGTCTATGTACGCTCTTTTAAAAAAAAGTCATATCAATCACCAAAAAGAAAGTATTATTATTTAACACTCGTAACATTTTCATTGTAGTTTTTTAATTATTTAAAAGAATTGAAATAAAAAATTAGAAATCAGAAAAAGAGCATACGTAGATGATATATTTCTTAATTTTTTTGTATAAACTCTAAGGAAATCGACTTATTAGTTTTTACACAAACAGCTTTTTTCTGTGACTTGTTTTGAATAACATATTTGTTGACTATACATCCCCCTTAAAATTTGAGTGGTTTTAATAACAGTATCAGTTAACAATTTTATAAAATGCCGAAAGTTCAAAGTGAAAGTGCCAAGTTACGTCAATTTGTAGAAGAATTTTCAAGTGACGTTTTTAAAACAGATAGTAAAATATTATATTGTATTATTTGTGATCAAGCTGTGCCCGTAACAAAACGTTTTCAGGTGATACAGCATTTAAATACAGGCTAGCATAACAAAAATATTAATTTAAAAGCCAAATCTAAACAGTCGTTCATTAAAAATACCTACATTAGATAACCAAAATAAACAAGCGAATTTTCCTCTAGATTTATGTCAAGCAATGTTAGAATCGGATATAGCTTTATGGAAGTTAAATCATCCATCATTTAAAAATTTTTTAGAAAAATATACTGGTAAATGTGTTCCTGACCAGTCTACAATTCGCAAAAACTATGTTTCTTCAATTTATGAAAATACTATTTCTCGTATTCGTTCGGAAATTGGTGATGGGCCAATTTGGGTTTCAATAGATGAGACCACGGACGTTGACGGTCGATATGTTTGTAACGTCATAGTTGGTCTCCTCCACGAAGACAATTATTCAAAGCCGTATCTATTAATATGTGAAGAACTAGAAAAATGTAATTTCCAAACTATTGGCAAAATATTTAATGATGCAATGCACCTATTATGGCCATCAGGAGTGAAGTACGAAGAAGTTTTACTTTTTGTTTCTGACGCCGCGCCATATATGGTTAAATCAGCGAATTCCTTGACTATGTTATACCCTAATTTAATTCATTTAACATGTTTGGCACATAGGATTCATAGAATTAGCGAATGTTTACGAAATGAATATTCTACCCACTGTGCAATTAATCGTTGCTTCGATGTTGTAGCGATGTTTTATTGAAACCTGTAACATTACAATGCGATTCGCATTGGAGTTGCAACAACATTCCTACAACTGCTAATCGGCCGTCTTAGCTGACATGCACGTAATATTGTATCCATATTTTCTGGCGGCATTCCAATAATAGTATAAAGTAACATCTATGCGATGTTTCAATAAAACATCGAATTAACACATCAACCGCGTGAGAATTGCAAAACAACATTACCTAGATGTTGCACACTAGTTATTGTTTAACATGAAAACCATTCTTAAAAAAAAAATCGCAAAAAAAATTGACGGATATCTGAAATGTGAACCGTTGACCTATCTCCACATTATAGACCATGTTAATTTAAGCCTACTGAACCTACGCACTAACCGACCTAGCCTACCTAACAGATGCTTATAGTCTGTGATTTATAAACTATTTAACATCGGTTATAACTTATAAGAGATATCAATATTACTACTAATATAATATATTAAAATATATTATAATAGTTATAATAATTTGATAAGTCCTGTAATTACAAATTTGCAATTAATATTGTTCAATTGCTTATTATTTTGTTGTATACACATATTATACAGAGTGTAACTAGAATTAGGAATTTTTATTATTAGGCATTTGCATTTTGTTTTCATAAAACTCCAGAACATGTAGCTTATCAAAAACGAAATGTAATTTATAAAACACAGTTATATAAATATATTGTGATTTTTGTCAAAGTCCTTGAATTCTTACAAAATTTTTTAAAAAATGTTAAGTAGACATTTTAAATATTTTGATGTATTTAGCCACCTAGGTACCAATATAAAATCATTTGAAATTAAATAAATGATAGACAGGAATGCAGGCGATAACTTAACAAATTAGATATTATAATAATTACAATATAGTTTTTAATAGTAAATATATTTTATTCTTATATACATATTAAGGTACATAAATACAATATATAATATACAAAATAGAAATAAAATAAAAATAATAATAGTATAATACAATAAATTTTTTTTAAATAAAATAGGTACCTGTTTATTGTTTATATAAAAAACATATTACTCAGATATATTATGACATAATGTTGTTACAATTGCTTTTTGATTTGATATCGGCACAAAAAAAACATTTATATTTTATATCTGTAACACTTATAATAAATTCATCAGATAATAATGAAGTATCTACAATAAAAGTTCCTAAATTTGATGATAATATTGGAGAAGAATAAAAATTTAAGCAATTTAAAAATTTTTGAACTATTATTTTGAACTCGGATTCATTTTGTCGTTTCACAATATACTTTAAAATAACAATATTCTTATTTTTTAGCATAACATACTTATCCTTTATTTTAGATGTATTAATAGTAATGTTTAAATCTTGTAATATAATTTTTTCATAGATCTTATCAGCTAACGAAACATAAGGAGAAACAATTTTAATATTGATTTCTTTACCTACAGTTACTGAATTTAATATTTGATATTTTTCAGATAAAGAGTGTTTTTGTTTTTCAATAATTCTATTTGTAATTTCTTGTAATGGATATTTGGAACATTTAATGGATTTTTTTAATTCTTGAAGATAATTTTCATACTTGAAACAACTAAAATTATCCAGGGGGCCATGGATCTTTACAAACATAGGAAGGTGTATTAAATTATGGACATTATATGAAACATTATGTGGGCCATATAAATTTGAATATTGGAAAACAAATTCTTTCAGAAATGTTTCTGCTAATTGATTATGTAATTGACAAATATTATCGCAGACAAGAATACGTAATGCACTAACTAATAATTTAAAATGAAAGTAAAATTTATTATTTAATTTTCCTTTTAATACAATTAAACCAGAATACAACAAAAAAAATCTTAACTCGGTTGCTTTCCAGTATTCTAAATCATCTAATACTCTAGGTAACCTACAAAACTCTGATGGCACATAAGATCTAAGATGGACTATTTCATTAGAAATTAATATTTTATTTTCATCGTTGATTCTAACATCTTTTTTACCTTTTATCCAAAACTCTAATAACCGCTTCATAACCCCTAAGCATACATTATGCATATAATCCAAAGGAACTGTATTAATAATATTTATTGGTAGAAGTTCTAGTGGG
Source organism: Aphis craccivora (assembly GCA_009835225.1). Taxonomy (NCBI): domain Eukaryota; kingdom Metazoa; phylum Arthropoda; class Insecta; order Hemiptera; family Aphididae; genus Aphis; species Aphis craccivora. The sequence goes on from VUJU01005892.1 coordinate 6,952, forward strand.
CTTTTTCCTTTATGATATTGCTCTTGATTTTGATTACGAAACGATTCATCACTTCTTAAAAGGGAATCAATTTCCAAGTATGCCATTCTGTGCTCTATGTATGTACCTTCTTGGATGCACGAGTTACAACCAAAATAGGCGTTGTGCCCTTTCACACTAAGCAAAAATGCTTTTGCTGGTGCATCGCATACAAAATGACTTATTTCAAATTTAAATACAATTCCATCACAACATAAACCAATGTTTAATAACTCCAAAAGTTCAGTTATAAATGGATTAAAAAATTCATTTACGCATTTAGGTTTTTTAGTTCCATGATATATACCTATAGGTAAAACAAATTTTGAAAGAACCTTGCAATTTGTAAAGGAGATTAAAATTGGCCAAAGTTGACTTTTTGAGCTTCTAGAAATAGGAAGTCTATCAATATTAATTCCTAACTTTAAAGTTGTACTGATATGGCATTTAAAATGTGTTAAAAGAGGTTGAAGCATGTTTTTTAATCCTAAATGTGTATAGTTTCCATTGCCAATATTAGAAATTTCATGAATTTGAGGTGTATTCATAAGAGTTCATACATCATTTGGCAAGTTTAAACCTTCGGAGTTTAGTATATTTAATAAATTATTTACACAGTTGTGCGGTACTTTAAAATGCAATATCCAAGATCGTAGTTTATCTTTAATTGTAATATGTGGTTTAGTTTTAAGAGATAAATGGTCAAATGAATCATTAGAGGCAGTAAACTTAGGAATGTCATGATTGATCATCTGATAAGGAGAAGAGCTCAAAGTTTCATCAGATAAAAAATTATTGGATGTTGAACTTGAATCAACATCATCCAATATTGTTAAAGTGCTTTTATTTTGTATTGCTACTAATGGGTCAGTGGGATACTCAAGCTGTAATTGCTGTTTTGGGACAGTGTGATATTTCTGCAGTTTTTGTGAATTAACAGTGTGTCTGAAATATTTCGTTGATAACTGTCCCAAGCTCCTCTTTTTTCGACCAATTTTCTAAATTGTTATAAAAATAAAAGTCAAAAGTTATTTAATTTAATTATATTTTTACTCAATCAATCCTTATATATTTTTACAAAGAAAATTTGTTAGTTAGGTATTTAGTAAACAAAAATATTGTACCTATATAATAATTATAAAGATTAAAAAATGAATCTATAATATAATAAAACAAACAGGATAATATTAATGGCACTTTCTTTTTCTTTTTCTAACTTATTCTTTACTAATAAAACTAAAACTTAAAATCAATCTTTTTTTGTTCTACTTAATCGAGTATTTGCATATCTCAACCAATCTGATACGACCTTCTCATATTCCATATCTGTATAAATATTTTTGTTGGTCGACTCTTTGACAACTTCTATTAATATCACAAACAAATATGTTACTTCTTAAAGAAATATTATTTCCCTACATGTTAATTACTTTTTAAAATATTTAATATTTCTGAATTTCCCACTTTAGTGTTTATATTTTTTCCTCGTCCATTCCACGAGCATTTTACTGCAAATTCTTCAGAGAAGATTTTGCTCAAAGCTCTATTAGTGTGGTTCTTTTGATCATTTCCTCCAATGGATTTAAAAAAATATGCCTTTAAAAAACGCTAACTTAATATTTATCCAAATTAATTCATCATGATTATTAATTGTTACGTACCAATTTATCAACAAATACTAAATCATTCAAAATAAATTCATTAACTTCATTAAATTTGTCTCTGCTATTTATTGGAAAATGGTTTAAGAAATCTGTTTCCAAATAAGTACGTGTATTTTGTTTAGAATTTCCTTCTAAGCTATCTAATTTGGATAAAATACGACTGAGCACTAATTTAATTTCAATTTGCTCTTGTGAAATGTGATGCAGTAAATTCATTTGGCTTGCATTATTTTGATTTTCTACACTAGAATTTTGACTTTGAATATCATCAAATAAATTGAATGCAGAGGTATGTGTACGTGGACTCAACTAGGTATAACATTAATAAATATTGTTGATTGTATTTGGTTAATTGTATATGGTGTATTAAAAATAAGTTAGTTAAGTTTGGGCCTCCACACAAGCTTTATATTATTCTAATTATTGTACTATAATCATATATATATATCCATAGGTATGAATTTAGGTACCTATTCATATATTATTAACTAACTAAAATATTAAATATATTGAACATTTAAAATTGATTATTACCTCTTGTGCATCAGCATTATATATTGGTATATAATTGTTGTTCGTTTGTAATATAGCTGTAGACGCACTGTTCTCTGAAATATATTTTTCATTGCTCGTGGAAGGTTGATTATAATTTTGAAGTTCCATATATTTTTTGTTATTTTCCACAGCAACCACGGAGAAAGTATGATTATCTAGTATAAATAAAATACTTTATAAATATTAAATGAGAATTTTAAATTGTCTATGTCATTATTTTAATGCTAAAAATAATATAAATAAACTTTGATAAACTTCATAAAAGATACCTACAAGAAGTAATCATAATAATACATTAAGAGGGTGACCTTGTATGGTTAATAAGTAATAATAAAACTAATACCTTCATCAGAACTGTCTAGAATTTGTTGATATTTTTTCTTTTTGACGAAACTTTCAATTTCTGTAGAGGAACTTGCAGACAAATTGTAATCAACTTTCCGATGCCAAGCTTTTTTAAAATTGACTAGAAAATTTTTAACATTAATTATCTAGTTGCATACATTGAGAAAGGTATTAGTAAGGTAAGATCATTGAATTATCAAAACGTTTAAATCATAACTAGCTACAAAATTTAGAATATCACAATTAATGAATCACCCAAAATATTAGATGTTTAAGTAAATTATTTCGAAACAACTTACAATATTCCTTTCCACCGTCCAATAACTTAACTTTGAAGGCCTTCCATGTTTGCATTGGATCCATTGCAGCAAAGATAATATCGCTAGTGACATTTTGCAGAGGTGGCCATTTCACAAATATACTATCATTATTATTACTTTTAGATGTTAAAATCCAATTTTTAGGTATAACACTATAAGTATTCGAATCTTTAAATAACGCCATAAACCAGAACATACGACGGATCTAAAATAAAATATAATAATCTTATGTTATATTTAAATTTAAATGAATTTAAAACGTACAATATCACAAGCAGTGCATGATCTAGGGGGAAATGTACCTCTTCTTTTTTAAAAATATTTTAGTGTACCCCTTCTAATCATATCATAAACAATAATATATTTACATTATGAGGTACGCATCTTTTACTTACATTTTCACATCCCCTTCTATTTTCTTTTAGTTTTCAAGCACTGATCACTAGGTAGTTAAAATTTAATTTACATCATTTAAAAGTTATAATAACTTGTGTTTTCTATTTTATTTTAAATTTTATAATTATTCTAAAACATATTTGCGATGATTCATATTCCATATTATAATATATTAATATATTATACTAAAAGATAAACTGATATGTACCTACAGTTATTATTTAGGTAATTTTAAAGAATTATTTATCAATTTTCGAAATTGTAAAGTGATTAAAAAAGTAACTTTATCCTTAATAAAGTTAAGATTTAACAACTTTGTAAAATTTATAACCATCAAAGACAATACAGTTTAACATATATTTAGAAATTATATTTATTTAATGTTGTATCTAATGTGTAGGTACATCTATTATATTTACACATGACAAAATAGATATATTATTCATGTATTTAAATATCTGATATTCTGGTAAAGGGAGACTAGATATACCTATAACTCACTAAAATACTTATATAAATAATGAAATTTGTAATAATTTGTTATCTTCTTACCTTTGATTTAGTTTCTGCCATGTTTTGATGCTAATCGTAAAAATAACGGCACAAAGAAAAACGTTGATCCGATTAATCGCGCACAATCAAAATGAACAGCCGAACAGCGTCTTAAACTCTTAAGAGCGTCAGTTTAGTAAGGCGGTCAGCCAGCAGTGTCTGGACTCCGGAAAAGGAAATTATTGGTGGCGAAAACAATAACAATAATAACATTGATAATTCTCGATAACCGATTACCCTGGGTTTTTTCTATAAATATACTTTTAATAATATTTTGTTTATAATTATATTTAATGTTATTGAATACCACAATTGACAATGGTAAATTACCATGCATATCATGGTATATTAATATATTGTGTATACAGATATTTATGGAATTTGACTTTCCAATGTTTACAATATGAGTGATATGACACAATTATAATCGAATAATTTGTATCGGCTATAAATTATAAATAAATTGCGGACCTCAAAATAAAAATTATAATTCTATATCCAACAAATATTATATTATTAACTATTTTGTATGTTTATAGTAACAATGAAACATTATAATTTGGTTACAATGTAATATCTTTTCTGTATCACATAATTAACATCTAGGTAATGTTATTTATTGACATATAAAAGTTTATTTTTATGAAACAATTATAGAACATCGCACTGATGTTAATTAGTTGTGTTTTTTTGTGATCTAAATTTAACATCACAAAAATATTGTGTAACTCCCATTGCACAGTGGGTACTGTTGATAAATTAATAGCAACAATTAAAAAAGTATGTTTGAAAGCTCCCAGCCGAATTATCAAACTACGTGAACTATTCCCAAATTTACCTTTACCACCTCAACCAATTATCACTAGATGGGGTACATGGTTAAATGCAGTAGAATACTATTCAAATAATTTTGATTCAATAAAATCTGTAATATCACATTTAGACGACGAAGCAGAATCAATTAAAAAATCAAAAGAATTGTTTGAAGACAAACATTTACAAAATGATTTAGCATATTTAAAAAGTAATTTTTGTTTTCTCATCCAAGCTATTACTAACCTAGAAAAAAGTACACTATCCCTTGACGAAGGTTTAAACACTATTTTAAATGTGAAAGATAAACTGAATAAATGTAACGGGAGAGCAGCAGAATTGGTAAAAACTAAAATGGATTTTATACTAAAAAAAAATAAGGGATTTAAAACACTATTAAAAATTCATAGAATTATAAACGGTGAATATGAAAATGAAGAAGAAGATATTAATATTAATCTAACTCCAGGGAAAATCGCGTCATTCAAATATGCGCCAATAACCTCGTGTGATGTGGAAAGGA
>VUJU01005893.1:0-12135 GCA_009835225.1 Aphis craccivora
TGACGTATTCAGGCCATTAAAACATAAACTACCTTTTTCACCAACCACTGAAAATTATTTCCTAGGCTGACAAATCATCTCCGTTCAGAATCGTTTTTCGTATACAAATATACAATGATAATTATCATTGGATTCAAATTTAACCCTCCTATAATATAAAATAGTGATCCACACGGTACCTAATATAAGCAGAGCGGTACCCACTTTCCCACTTTTTTTTCTTTTTTTAGTATTAGATACTGAAAAAAGTGATGAATGTATTAATTTTACAATGATGTGTGTCCATTTATACAAATTTTGTCAAAATAATGTTGCAATTTAATACTTCAAGAATGGTTTCCGATGGCAAAGTTAATGTCCTTGGTGTATTATATAGATCAAAAGTAGGAATTTTCCAGTAGTTTAAAAAAAAATCGGTAAAAAATAAAAAAAAGTGACGAAAAAATGGCAAAACCAGTTTTTGACAAAATTAATTTTTTTATGCTGTTGAAACTAACGAATTACTGTAAATATACCTACATGAAATTTACACAAAGTGATTAAATTATTAAATTAATATAATCAAAAAACAGTTAAATTTTCAAAATATTTTGAACTTTTTTGAGCTATTTGAATTTTTCACATCGTTATGATTAAAAATAAGGTTTTTCAGTTTTTCAAAAAAAAGGTTATTATGTAATAACTACTAATAGGTAAGTAATAACATTTGTATACTAGCATTTAAGCACTGATTCTGATAGTACTACTAACAAATATGTGAGATGAAAATTGAGTGTTTTATTAGGTAGCAAAATTAAAATTAAAATTGTTTATATTCTAACATAGGTAATTTTGATTTGAAATAAGGTTTTCTAAATTTTTAGAAATCTCATATAAACATATTTTGTAATAAATAATATTATATTTTGTCTAAATTTAATTTTAAAACTAATGGTTATTGTTTCAGGTATGTGAGATCAATATTCTCTTTACTATTTTAAACGGAGTAGGTATGTTTAGTTGGTGTTTACTAACATCTTTATAGTTAATTTAATAGCTGATCATATTATATACCATAATAAATTAAATTTATCATGTTATATACGTTGCTATTGTTGTTAACTTAAAAACAGTCTAGTCCCTAATTGTTTATAATTTCGCCGTCACTTATTATTTCAGATCAAAACTTGCGGGAAAAAAATTAAAATAATATATAGTTTACAAATGTATATATTTTTTATATCTACAGTTACTGATTACTATACAGTTGCTGGGAGTATCCATAATATTTTGTAAATTTATCGACAAAACCTTAAACGTTTTAAGGGCTTTAAAATCTACTCAGGATTGATATAAAGTCCATAAAACAGTTAATTTTAGTATTTGATTATTGTTTTAATAGCTGTCATCGAGTATTCGAGTATAATATCTATTTGTATACATAAATATATAATACTTAACACTTGCGCAGTTATGTCTATTATAATCCTAATATGTACCTATAATAGTAGTAAAGTATATTTATTTTTATTCAGGACCATCAAATTTAATACCTACAAAATAGTAAAAGTAGAATTGTAGGTACAAAATGCAAAATCTACAACAGGTATTGAACTATGGAATGTTTTTTGAATATTTGGTAATGATATCATGATAGTGTCGATATCTGTGATTTTAGCTTATCAGTTTTGATAAGCTAACACATGTTTTGTAATCTTGAATAATAGTTCAATAAAATTGTTCACCGGTCCAAAAAAAAATAAAAATTATTTCTAAATTTTAATTTAAAAGTTTTGACTGTGTATTGAACAATATGACCCGTTTTTGAATCGTCAATTCATGATTGCCAATAAGTGTAAGTATATAAATATAAGAATGTAAATAAATAATTATCTCTAGGTTATATTTGATTGTGACAATATTAATTATTTTTGACAAGTATTAAGTATTATCTATGTATTTTATTTTTTCAGACTCACTTCAATTCAAATGGGAGTTTGGAGTCAAATAAAAAATGTCGTAATTGGCGTAGCTGTTGGACGCACAGTAATTGATACGTTTGGTTCTGTAGCCAGAGTTGATGGAATTTCTATGCAACCTACATTCAATCCAAATAACACAGTGGATTTTGTGTTTCTATCATATATTCCAGTGCGATTTGATTCTATTAAGCGTGGTGATATTATTGTGGCCATATCACCTAGGAATCCAAACGAAACAATTATTAAACGTGTAATTGGTGTCGAAGGTGACATTGTAGTATCAAAAAAGAAAAATAATACTTCAAGTACAAAAAAATTTGTTCCTAAAGGATACTATTGGATTGAAGGTGATCACAAAGGCCATACATATGATTCTACTAGTTTTGGTCCAATTTCTAAAGGACTAGTTGTTGCTAAGGTTTCAGTTATAATTTGGCCCCCCAGTAGATGGCAACTACTCCAGTCTCGCCACAAATAAGGTAATTATCATTTTATTTTTAAATGATCCTTGTAAAAATAGTAGTTACTCATCAATTGATGATAGTTTTGTATTATTTAAATATCACTGGATTAATGATAATAAATTATAGTTTAGTATTTACTATTCAGTTTATTAAATAGAAACATTGAGTTATTTTATCCTTTAATAGATAGTTTTAACACTCGATAACCTTTATAAATATGTTTATTAAATTTCATTAGTATTATACAGCTTATTTTACAAATTCTTTTAACACTTAATTTTGACTGTTTACATTTATTATAATAATAATATATATACTATATTATAGCCTTTTTTAATGTTTATTCACCATTCTGTTTTAACTTTAAACTCAACATTATTTGAACAGGACATTCTTATAACGTAATATGTTTTATTTAAATGTATACTATTTATATGGGTGATCTTTAAATTGTATTGTACTAGAAAGCAATCTAGAAGCTTTATGTTTTGTTAACAGTTCTAATTTCTAAAAATTATTTTAAAGATATGGGCAAGTTAAATAAGACTTATTTAAATTTAATTGCTCCTGAGCTAAGATACAGTAAATTCTCAATGATCTGGAACTGAGTTATTTTAAGAAAAAAATACAAGTTATGTACATGCGTCATGCTTGTTAACAATATTAAATAATATACACATATGTATAAGAAATCATTATGGTTCTACAAATATAATATGTAACTAATCATGATAAAAGTATTTTTTTGTTAGCAATTTCATCTTATTTTGAATTTTTTTATCCGTCATTGTCACACTTCCCAATTTTATAGATAATTGAGTGTTTATTATAATAATGTTAGAATTTTATTCATTGTAAATAATTATTAAAATTTAAAAATGTTAAAAGTCGTTAAAGTTTCCACAATTGATGTGTTAACTACTACTAATGTGACAAAATATTGTATTTTAATATTCAATCCAAGATGCAATTCAAACAATATTCTGTACAGATTGTAATTTGACCATTATAGTTTGTACAATGAGTGTAATTTTACTGTTTCCTATGGGGCCTATAGTATATGATATAGATGTTTCAATAGTTGATTAGTTGAGCCACAATAAGGAATGACTTAACTTATTTTTAGTCTTTTCTAAACTATGTAGGTACATAAATGTTTTTGGATTACATATTATTTTATATATATTATTTTCAATATTATATAGAATAATTGGATATTGGAATTTAAAAAATATTATTTTTGTATTGAATAAAACTAAAAATAATTTTCAAATATTTATGAAGACTTGTACATATGTTTACTGTTTTAGGACAAATTCAAGTTATCATTGTTTATCATACTGAAGTAAAAAGGATAGCTAGCATCCAGTTTAAAGATACAAATTATAACTAGAAGAAAATGAAAGTATAAATTAATTAATTTTTAAAATATCTGTTTATTTAATAATATATTTATTTTTATTTTGTAAGGTTGTCATTTAAAATAATTAACATCTGATATACAATAATGCTTATCATAAATATGTATTTATTATATAATAATAATTTTATTTTAACTTGCTAAACACGTAGTTCATGTAATTAAAAAATATAAAGTTATATCAATATATTTTAACAGAGGTAGAGTAGTGGTTTGATGTATAATATGTTTTATATGTAAGAAATTTGTTTTTATGTTAAAATTATAAAATACATTATTGATTTTTTATTTTTTTGTTAAATACTTGGTAAAACCAAACTGTGTTATTATATTAGTTACAACGTTAATTAATATATTTTTAACAATACTGTTGTGATTTTATGTACTTAATTAAAATGTTTATATATAAATATTTTTAAATTTTATTGCAAAAATGTCAATGGGAAGTATAATATTTTTTGGGTGCTCTAGGACTATATATTTTAAGTACATACATCTTTTCAAATAACAGATAGAAGGACTTCAAAGGTGAAACTTTTATTTTGTATGTTTTTCCATTTTTAGGTAGGTAATTTTATTGATTTTAGTGCATAAATTGTTATAATAAAACATTGTACTCTCTTTAAATGTTAATGAGAAAATTCAAAATTGTAAACAAATATCATAAAATTTTTGCTAGTTATTAGGTATTTTTAATCTATTTCAAATGTTGTTATAAATCATTTTATACATGAAAGTGATAACATTTTTATCTATCTCTAACAATTATCACATTTGATGTATTTTTTGCATGGATTAAAGGTGGGTTTCCACTGGACCGTTCCTATGTACATGCGCGTTTGTACGATTGTATATACACGTCCTTCATGAAAAATACTCTGGTAAGTATAGTAAGTGATTTTAAATATTTTAAATATCTCATATAGACATATTATTCATTCAATAAGATTATATTATCTTTACATGAAATTCAGATTCTAATGATTTTAATTTCAATTGTTTCAAATGTGTGAGATGAAACTGTATTTTTTTTTTTTAGCAAAATAATAAAAATTGTGTGTGATTACACATACGTTTGATTTGAAAAAAAGTTTTACAGTTTTTAAATATCTCATAGACATATTATTCATTAAGTAATATTATATTTTCCTTGCATTAAATTTGTATTCTAATTGTTTCAGTGAGAGAAGAAAATTGGAAACTGAGTATTTTATCAGAAAAATAAAAGTTTTTATTGCTTATTTCCATATTATAATGATGATATGAACTAAGGTTTTTTAGTTTTTAAAAAAAAATCTAAATTGGATATAATATGAATAACATTATAATGAACTTTTATAATTTTAGTCTGTTATTATGTTCTTTTAAAATGTAAGGGTTAATCTTATTGGTTTGTTATCTAATGTATAAAATAATATTCAGTTTATTATTTCAAATTTCTTATCCGCCCTGTAGTATTTCCTTGTTTTATTATAAAGTTGATTGGTGCTACTTGATACTTTTTTTCAACAATTTCTGCTCTTCTGTGGTTGGTATTGTCTTAGAATGACTTAGTTGTTTCTCTTTGCAATCTAAATTGTAGTTAAATTAATTTGTTTTCACTAACGTCTCTATAGTCAATTTAATAGCTAAGTGTACTTACATAAAAGTTTTGTTAAATTTAAATCTGACTAGTCACTAATTGTTCATTCAATTACATCAACCTTAAACTTTTCAGATCAAAACTTGCATGAAAAAAAAATAGTCTATATTGACAGAAGATGCTGCTGTACTTGTAGGTGCGGTAGATGCTGTAAGTTAATTTTGAGATTTCAAAATTTTGACCGGCAAACGGCAATGAGACAACATTTTGAAATATATTGTAGATTATGTTTTATTACCTATCAAGATTAAAGTTATTATTAGGATGTCAGCGCACTATTTGTTTTCTCTCTCTGGCCCACGCGCAACATAGTTAAAGGCATTTACGCAGAATCATTTAGAGTAAAAACACCCATTACGAAAAATATAGAGAATAATATCTTTGAGGGAATGACATATTGATTTATCAAAATATGGTCTTAAAACAATTTAAACATCGATTAAATGTACAACATTATTTTGTTTATTTTGAAAGTCAAATAACAATAAAATATAAAATCGATATATATTAAAACACGCGGCCATGTGGCAGTCAACGTGTTATAATATAACAAATAAAAAAAGCTATGATAATTTAAAATCAGTAAAATACAATTTAAGACTTTTGTAGCGTTTTTCCTAAACCATTAAAATAATTTATCAATTTTTTTTAAATTTCGAGGAGGACTGCAACCCCCTCAGACCCCCCTAGCTACGCCACTGATTATATTATATATCTTTATATATTTTTAGTGGAAACCCGCCTATTCTGATTGATAGTTGTTATTATCTTGTCGAAACATCTAGATTTTTCCGTTTTCATTTGTTCTGTTCTTCTATTCTTTGTATACTATATTTATACTATAGTGCAAGTCTACCTTATCGCATAATCGGCATTATCATAGTGGTTTAATTGTTATTCATTTCATACACAAGAACACGTACACAAGATAAACCGTTAAATCTTAAATTGTCTTCGAATTTAATACATTGTGACATATTATATTAATTAATCCAATATTTTTTTGTCCAAGTTAATTTCTCAGTTATTTAAATATTTTGTTAAAATTAAATAACCGACACATACCTGATCATGTCTGACGGTTTTGTTACATTTAACATTCGCTATGAAAGATCATTGATTGAACTTAAATTAAAAGAACCTACAGAGATATCTAGATTCGTCGAAACGCTGGTAAATAAATTCACTAATAAATCTAGTTATTCATACTTAACAGTTGTCTTATTATTAATCAAATATTTTATTACTACCTTTCGATTTTACAATTCAGTGTCGGTTTGGCCCTACAGGCTACCCGGGGGCCCCCGGACATTTTATATATTAAAGTTATATTTTAAGTTAACTTGGATTCCAATTGAATCAATTTGTAAACATTGAACCATTAATTATAAATACTAGTATTTAATAAATTATTTATTTATTAGGTATATTATAATATTATTAAAAAGTATTAAAAGTACCTATTATTTTAAATTTGTATATTTTATTTAATTACTTAATGATCAAAAGTTTTAATTTAATATTAAATGTTCTATCATTGATAATAAATTATTAGTACCTACCTATTTATAATCAATGGTACTATGTACATGGAAAATGCAATTATTACCTTTATGTTATTTATTGATAAATATTATAAATGTAAAAAACCTTTTTTTGTTTTATGTAAAAGGACCCTTGTAAATTCTGTACCGGGTGCCCAAATATAAACCAAACCGACACTTATTTTACTTTTTTATTTATTAGCTTTTACTGTTTCTAGTCTCAACATTTTATTTAATTTTAGTTTATTTATGAATTCAATTTAATTTATGATATTTTATAGAAAAATGAACTAAAATTAGAGGAAACAGATGAATTGGTGATATTATGTCCAACATTTGAAGGAAAGATGGTACGATAATTCCAATACATTTAATATTATATTATTATAATCTATTATTTTTAGTTAAACCTTTGGCTACTGCATTAAAATATGACATAAATAATATATTTTTTTTAGATGGAAATTCAATCAGATGATGATATTGTATTTTTAAAGGTAAAGACAAAATTGTATTATTTAACTTATTAGTATAAATTTATTTTATTTGGCTCATAAATTATTAAAGTTAAGTTATAATTTTATTTCATATTCATCATTAGGGTTTTCATTATTTTTACCAGTTTTTTACTACTGTAAGTGTAACTGTTGAAGACATGAAGTAGATTGGCATTAAATGTTCTTCTTTATCTCATCAACTTCTTTTAAAAAATTGTTAAAAATTAATTTTAATCAGATATTTTGCATTCAATTTGTATCACATAAAATTGTCACATATTTTTATGTTTATTTATATAATATAATCATGAAGTAATAGGTATTAATTTAAACACTATATTATTATTATTTACTTTTATTTAAATGTTTATAAAAAAAAAAAATATTTATCTAAAGAATAGAAAGCAACCTGTTAAAACGATGATACAATTTGTATGCATAAATAAACTAGTACTATTATATTTTGATATTATAGCTAATTTTTACAAAGAATTTTTGAGTATAATTGTTTTATATTTATATAATTTTACGCTTTACACTTAATTATTTACTAATTAACAGTATATATATATAAATTATAGGAAACAAAACTCTCCTATAATGCAACAACCAAAGAAGTTTACTGCAATGTAGAACTTGTAGTAACTATAATTCAAAAACTGCAAGATGACCCAAACTCTCAAATTATGGTAATATAGAATTTTATTTTATGACTAAGTTAATATTAATTATAGTTTGAATTTCAGATTTTATCAAAAAAATTTGATAATTTTACTTCTAAAGTTGATAAATTATTAGATAAATTTGACAGTAAAATTGATGAAAACACAACCAGTATTTTGTCCACTAATAGGTATTTTGATAAATAGATAAATACTAGTTAATATTTTTTATAATTAATGATACTCATTAAATATATGTGTAGGTCGATTTCAGCTGAACACTTGAAGATAGATTCAGGAAACAAATTAAAGAGTTCCTTAGGTAAGTTTGAAAAATAGTATATGGTATAAAGTTCAAATATTTAATTTATTAACACAAATAATTATATTAATTTAGGTGAAGAAGATCTTAAAGAATCAAAGCCTAATGTAGAAAATATGCTTAAAAAAGAAACCAAAATGGATAAGAAAAAGTTATCGTCACCAACTACTTTGGGGTCTAATAATGTAAAGTTACAATATAATTTTTACAATAATTAAATTAAAATAAAAACGCTTTTTAAATATTACAGAACTCATCAACCACGTTTGAAAACTTAAAATCAGATACACCCAAATCGGCTCCACGTCCTGTATCTATAGCTTTTGAAGTTTTATTAAAGATGTTAGAAGAAAATGGATTTACTAACAAAATACAGAATATTATAGTATTGAAGAGATTTAATAATGATTACGAAAAATCCATAAATTATTTAAAATTATCTTATGCATCAAATCAATTGTAATATTTCTTAAAATTGTAATTCATTTTTAAAAATGTATTTTATAATATACTTGTAACCTACTTAGTAAAAGGAAAATTAAAAAAATCTGTGACTTGTTAATGTTTTAAAACCTACAATCTTAAATGAGTATATAGTTGATAAATTGTATTGTGACAGCTGGACAATTTCCTAAATATCTGGTTGACACCTGATTAGCGTTGTTACTGTTTGTGATGATAATTAATTAGTTCTGTGATATTATTAAAGTAATAATTTTTTTTTGTCATAGCTATAGATATATCTAAAGCTGATAGCTGAGCTATTTACTCATTATCTAATAACTAAAAAAATACTTAATTCTTATATGAATACTATGTTAATTTGTGATACGTATTATTATTTATTTTGGACTATGTTTGCGGTCAAGGTTATCTGGTGTTGTTTTACAAAAATCTCATAAGTTAGGTTTTTCTATAGTTAGGTATAATTTGTTTTTATAATTAAATACTTGTATTTTTATGTTTTATACCACGTATGACTTATAAAGAATGTAGAAGTAAATAATCAATGAATTTGGTGTCTGAAAGATCCTATGCTTTTATTTTGTTCTGTGATTTAATTGTTAAGACATAGTAGTGATATAATGTTTTATTAATAATTACAATTGAAATAATAACAAAAGAATAAAATAGTATACCTACAATGCATACAAGCTTTTAAACATTAAATAAATGTAATTTCTATACAATTTAAACTTTATACTCAGAAATGTTCCAATATGCATCCTACATCACAAATCCATAAACATAAAATAGAAATTAATTTCATACATTTTTCATTTTACTTCTCAGTGTTGTCAATAGTAATATTGTTGTGAAAGTCTTAATTTACATAAATTTGTCAATATTTGAACTTCATACGCTAATGGCTAATAAAAAAAAAAATATATACTTATCAAATTTATTTAAAACTCATCAGTCATTATGTGATTGCTAGCTCTAAAATTAGGTACTTATAAAACATACTCTGAGAAAAATCTTTCGTACTCACTTTCTGATAACCGATGATGTAATGAGCAAATAATATTAAACCAAATTTAAATTATTAGATTAAAATTTCTATATTAGGTAGTGGTATTTCAAAATATTATAATTTTATTATTTCGTATTTACAAAATAATTCACAATTTACCGCATTAAGTTTATTATAACGTTATTTTAACTTATTATTATCTACAAAGTAAAACCTTTTTTTAAATATTTAATATTGGGATAAATGTGTACCTAATGCTAATTAATAGGTACCTACAATATGATAAATGAGCATGATGTCCATTGTTCATACTATGGACCCAATAATCGCAAATGCCGCTGTAATAATATTAATGTCGCGAACTAAGATAGGTATATCTTATGGTGTAATTCTGAATTCATAATCTCGATACGACAACGAATATTTACCACGAAATAGATAAAATTTCATCTATTCGTTCTATTCTGTCTTCTGTGTATTTACATTCATGCTCGATCACAGACTTACATGTCTGTGGATATAGGTACTTACTTAGATCGTATTATTCCTAAAATTATTATAATTTATAGGTATTCATATTATAATATAAAAATAATAAAATATGTAACTTACAGCCAACAAATTATCAGTTACGTAACATTAGGTTCATATTTATCACGATTAAAGATAATACTTATTATTATATTATAATATTAATATTTATATTATTATATTATTAATTGTATTATCTTTAATCGTGATATTTATCATTGTTGGGAAAAATGTGCACTTGCGCATGCGCAATACAGGCTACATAACTCGCGACTTGTCGCTAACATCATTGATTATATACTACTATTACAATATAATACTATTTATAATCAATGCTAACATGTACATCAAAAAATTCAAAATATTCAGCTGTCGCTCCATCCATTTTATATGATCTAAGGATATATATATCTATAAATCTTAGTTCGTGGTTTACAGATTACTAGTACCTATCTATAGCCGTGATAATAACTAAAAAAATATCTTTAAAACACGTCGTGCTCCATTATTATTTTTTATCTATCGAAGTACCACGAGCGTCAACATTAAAAAGAAATACATATATAATAAACATAATATAATCAGTGTCGTGCAGAAATTTAGAAATAACGTCGCTATTGCTTGCACGTAGATATAGTAGATACCGCAACGATCTGTTAAGTAGTAATAAATATATAATGTTATATAGTATTAAAATTAATGTACATAATATTTAAATAAATAATTACTCTTTTAAACCAATGTAAAAATTAAAAAATTTAGTACCTACTTTTAAAAATATTCGAGGAAAAAAAAGTTGGAAAATAAGAATATTTATGAAAAACTAACTAGTTTTTGGCAAACTTTAATACCTATATTATGCTTAATCTGTACATAATAGTAATTTCAAAAGATAACTAAAATATATTTTCCTTATGAGATAGATAATAATAAAATTCTTTAAACGTGATTCACTATTAAATTAAGTACCTATATTTTAACGTGATTAGATACTAATAATTAGGTTAGTCACTAAATCGATAAAAATATAAAATACCAAATTACAAATTGATATAAAAAAATTGTTGTCAATCCTAAACGGTTTGTAGTACTATCAGTGGCGGCTCGTGCTAAGGTGCGATGGTGCGATCGCACTCCCTGAGTACGTCTTAAAATAAAATTATATTCGTAATCATACTTCTAATAGTAGACTAAATAGGAATCACGATGGTCTATAATTCTTTCGAAAAATTTTAAATGATTCAGAATTGTATTAAAAAAATATTAATATCTGAAGAAAAATATCTTCCGGTAATTATTCCAATGCGAAAAGATCAAAAGAATAATCTAAAAATATTATACGAAGACGGGCGTCTAACGTGAGTCTCGTACTTGCGACTGTACTGTATGGTGCAGCACAAATGTGCTAAAGGTACTCATACAGTCATACGGGTTATATTATTATGATTAATATTATTGATAATTGATAATATGAGTCGCGGCGGAACTATTATTATTACAGTGCGACAATTCTTGTAGCACATTTTCGGCGGCGACAAGTGCACGGCTGTTGTATTGAACAGCGCGATGAGCATGAGTTCAATTTGTGGACTGCGACGACGAGGGCTGCGGGTCGCGG
>VUJU01005898.1:0-12116 GCA_009835225.1 Aphis craccivora
GCCTAATAAAACCGATTTAAATATACGTTTAAATTTTGTTATGAAGGGAGGAGGGGAAGTAATACAAAAGTTGCCTCACTAAAAAAATACAACCAAAACCGCCACTGATTATATGGTTATTAAAGTTCGCATTTTAATCGTTTAAACATCATAATACTGTTTTTCAAATTCAGAAAAAAATATTTAATACATACAAACTCGAAATGAATTAGTTTTTGTACGTTTTACAGATAGATACTTTAACAGCGTAGTCCACCAGACGGACGGCATGGATAGGATGGACACAAGTGAATCTCAACACATCCAATCGTCGAATTCAGGTGGTCGGAACACCCCGAACTCGGTTGACGGACAAGACAACATAAGCAAATCGCAGACGTAGCCAATACATTTATGGAAATCAAATATTCTTATTATATAATATAGGCAATTCATTCTAGTTAATTATAATATAATTATTATTATCATTATTATTATTATTATTATTATTATTATTATTATTATTATTATTATTATTACGACTATTATGGACATTTTCATACGTGTAAAATAAATATCTTATATTACAATTTAAATAAACTTAAAACAAAATAATACCGAATGAAGAACTTCATTGTTAGTTTATATAGTCAATAAGGATAATTTATAAAATAAAGTATAATGTTTTACTGTTTTTATAAGTAATGAACACAGTTATATTAATTAAATCCATTGTTTTTTTAACTAGGCTATATTGAAGTTTGTTTTATTTCAATAGTTGAATCCGATTTATATACCTATTTACACGGAAACAGCTGTCATGAATAAATCAAAAATGTATATTAATATTGTATTTGATTGGAGTAAAAGTATATTAAATTATAAGGTCCGTCACGCCAGCACCTCAAGTTCTAAATTTTTGCACCAAAGTTACACAATATTATATAATCATTTTGTAACGAAATTTAACCACAAAAACTTTTTTGTAACTTATAAGGAAGTTCAGAAATCCAAATTTTAATTTCGGATGCTGGGGTGACGTCACCCCAGCACCCGAGTTCCTTTCAAAATGATTATTTTTACTTGAAATTTTCACAACATTTTGTAACCATATGTAACCCAAAATTTGAGATTCCTGACTTAACTCCGTTCCCGTAAAACCCGATTTAAATTTGGCGGTCATCATTGTGACGTCACACGTGGACCCGAGTACTCTTCAAAATGATTATTAGTACTTGAAATTTTCACAACATTTTGTAATCACCATATGTAATCCAAAATTCGAGATTCTTAACTTAAGTCTAATCTCGTGAAACTCGATTTAAATTTGGCGGTCATCATTATTGTGATGTCACACGTGGACCCTGGACCCGGGTACTTTACTATTTATTACTCAAAGATAGGTACTTTTTACTCTTCAAAGATTTATGTTATTCATTTATTTAATAATTTGAAATTGCTTGCAAGTAAAGCATTCCTCTTATTATTTTACCATCATCCAAAATGCTTTCCTATACAAAATATTGGAAATATTTGACATGGTTTCACTTAAAATAATTTTTTGTTTAACACATTATCTATTTTTAAATTTCCTTTTTTTATTCAACCAAAATGTATGTGTTGGTTATTATTTACTATGAATTGAAAATAAAATTGAATAACAGCGAGAACCTAGTAAACTTAAAAAGAATTTAAACATCAGCATTGACCATAAAAAAAAAAAATCAATAACATTCATTAAATATATTAATTGTCAATTATTTTGTGGTTGTAGTGGATTGAACCTACATAATATAGGAAATCCAAAATAAAAAGAAATTTATCTCGGTATTTAAATGTACATTTTTATCAATAATTAAAAAATGTTGAGTACATAAATGTTTTCCTACATTTATTAATTTTTCCACTTTTATTCTTTAATGTTTGATTTATTTCCACAATTATACACTAACTACTAGACTAGTTACTACTTATTATTAGGTAGTTATTACAGATTACGCTATACTATTTTCAACATAAGTCAAAACTTAATACTGTTTATACCTAGTTGATAAATTAAATTTTGTTTAGTTTATTTTAACACTCGTTTAATTCCCAATTAAATAATAAATATTCAACTAATATACTAATTAACCAAAACCTCTAATTAATAAGAGATACCTATGTTAAAAAAAAATACATTAAAAATAAAATGTTCAAGCTTACTCTTCACGTCTATGGACTAGTAAAATATTAAATACAATATTTTATATAAAAAATGTATAACAAATACACAACAATATGAAATCGTTATTTTTCGTGGAAATAATGAATTAGGACTTATAATTCTTATTTTATTTGTTGTTAAAAATATTTAAGATTAGTTGTTTACTAAAAGATTAAAGAATACAAAGAGCTCTATTTATGAATATGCTGTTGTATGGACTATATGGCAAAAAACTGACCATGGGACAATGCAACATGCACGTATGCAGTAGGTATAGACTTTGGACATGAATATATTGTTATGTATAGAAAATACATTATAAGTGAAAGCTGAGGGTATTCGTTTCAACTAAAAATTAAATTTATTAGTATATAATTGGACCAAGTTACTTTAATTTATATCGATTTTCTATATAAATTTGGTTTAGGACTTAATGTGGGATATTGCATTCCTTTGTAAAGAATATTATTATTAAATGACAAATGAATTAATAAGAGTACCTAATTTGGTATTTTTCACACTGCGACTGTCGGACTGAGCCCTGCGATGTTTTCGACGAACGGAGAACGGTCGTCCAAAAGGTTTTATCGCCACCATAGGTTAGTATAATTTAATGTCGCCACCTGCATATGTATGTGCACGTATTTCGTATTCGTATACACTGATTTTATTACTCGTCGGCAAACACAGCAAAGCACATCCAAGCCCCCCCCCCTAAAAAAATACTCATATGAATATACTTTTTTTGATACTACAAATTTGTATGGTTACTATTACTATACGATATTATAATATTATAATACACTTTTAAAATTGCTCTCAGGGATGGAGCGTTATCCAAATTTAGTAGGTAAATATAATTCATCCATTCCACATTATTAAACATTTTCTTTAATAATACAAAATTTAAGTTGTTTCAATTTTCAATTTTAATTCAGGTTTTAAAAACTAATAAATGTGTGACAATATGAACTTAACTAGTTTAATTTACAGTTGAAATAACTTAGCTTCTCTTAGTTGATTTAAAAAAAATCCATCAAGTTAAAAATATTTTTAAATTTTTCTTTTATACGTAAATATTACTACATTAGTATAAAATATAATAAATATTTCAATATTATGTAATAAACCATGCAAATAAAATGTATAATTAAACTTTTAGAGTTTTTGTTTTATATATTTAATTATAAAGGATTATAAAGGATTTAGTTGTAAATTATATATTACACGAATTGCAATTAGAAATGTTCTTAATAAAATTAATAATTATAAATTTATTACAAATTGACAATTGTTATGTTTTAATGTTATACGACTTAAATATGAAGGTCATGTACTCATGTTCACATCTTATGACATTTAATTACTATACGATATAAAAAAATATATTTGTTAAATTATTAATTTAAGATGAGTATAGTTTAAATTTATAAATAATAGTACCTAGGTAAAGTAAAAGTAAAAAGGTATATTATACAGTGTACACTGTGATAAAAGTTCAATAAAATTGCTTTTTATAATTTATAAATTAGAAACTAGAACGACACATTCACTCTTTATATGATTTACATAGGTACTAATTAAAAAAAAAATTGATTAACTTTTTTTAAACTGAGTTAAGTTAATATTTATTTCCATAGATTATTAACTTTTAACTTATCAATCTTGTATCCTCTTAACTTAACTTGAGTTAATTATTTTCATTAACTTGCTTAACTTTGGTACAAAGTGGTTACATAATAATGTTGTGAACATTTCAAATCGAACAAATTATTTTGAAGGCTAGCTTGACGTCACAAACATAGGCGCCGGAAGGGGGGGAAAACTGGGGCATTTGCCCCTTACTGGCTTTTCAAAAAAATATATTAAATTGAATGTTTTAAGATAAATTGCTATTTATTATATAACAAATTCTAACATTGCCCCTTCCTAGAAAAATGTCTGCGGGCGCCTATGGTCACAAATGATGACCACCAAATTTGAATCGGGTTTCACGGGATTAGAGTTATGTTAGGAATCTCGAATTTTGGATTACATATGGTTACAAAATATTGTGAAAATTTCAAGTAAAAATAATCATTTTGAAAGGAACTCGGGTGGTGCTGGGGTAACGTCACCCCAGCACCCGAAATTAAAATTTGGATTTCTGAACTTCCTTGTAAGTTACAAAAAAAGTTTTTGTGGTTACATTTCGTTACAAAATCTTGTGTAATTTTGATGCAAAAATGTAGAACTTGGAGTGCTGGAGTGACGGAGCTTTTATTATATTCAGATATATTAGATTTTCTTTCTAATGCATTACTAATCCTATACAGCATAATCATATCATAAAAATATCCACCGAATATCTTCACTGTGTTTTTTATACTAAATTAATATCTGTATTATGTCTCTAGCGTATTTTTTGATATTATAAGGATATTGTACAGATATCTTATGAACCAACTTCTCATATTGCTCACATAAACAACATAAAATATCCAAATTATATATTTATCAAGATATCTATTTTTAAATATTTCAATGATATTCTAAACAAGATATATTTTCAATATTTAGATTTATCATCTATATATTTATCTAAAATCTTAATAACAGAGAAATATTAAATTATTTTTATTTTGTGAATATCACATTTTTAAAATATAATTTATAATTAGAATAATTATGAACAAATATTTATCTGATATCAATTTATTTATAGGTATTTAGTAAATATCTCTTTTAATTTTATTTAAATATGGCAGCATACCTATATATATTTTAATTATAAATTTAATGTATGTATTATAAAAAACATAAATTCAATTTTTATGTATAGAACATGTACA
This sequence comes from Aphis craccivora, assembly GCA_009835225.1. Taxonomy (NCBI): domain Eukaryota; kingdom Metazoa; phylum Arthropoda; class Insecta; order Hemiptera; family Aphididae; genus Aphis; species Aphis craccivora. The sequence goes on from VUJU01005898.1 coordinate 5,017, forward strand.
TTAACATTATAGTTTGTAAACAAGAATTATAAATAGGGAACTAGAAGTTAAAACTAATTATTACAATAAATAAGAAGTAATAAGTGTGATTTGGATTTATTATAATTTAACTGTTAGGAAAATCATGAAAATTATAAGAGTATTTCTTCTATTTGTAAGGAGTTACTGACATCTTTTGCTTGTTTTTTATTTTCGATTCTGGCCTTAGCAGTTGTTAACAATTTTCCAATGATTGATATTATTTCATCATCTTTCATGATTTGGAATTTTGATTGCTGTATAGTATCTAAAATACATTATTATATGATTATTATTTAAATTAATAATTCCAATAGTATTATTACCAAAAATAATTTTGTTGATCAATAATGTAGAAAAATTATATTTATTTCTCAAACCAAAGTATGTGAAGTCTTTTAATACACAATCGGAAAACATTTTTTTCATTATTTTTTGGATCATATGTTTAGCAGATTTCCCTCCAGTTCTGAGCAGCTCAAGTTTCTATATCAAAACATAAAGTTAACATATTAATACAATTGTATTTACATTTTTAGTAAAAAATGTATGAGGTAAAATACTCTATAATTTAGAAAAAATTAAGTCATTACAAAACATATATTTTTTACTTCATTATATTCTGAAGCACAATAATATTTTATAAATACAATTCTAATTCTTAAAAATTAAAGTGTGAGCTAATACTTTATTTGTCATAACTTTATACATTATGTTAGGTACTTATAACTCATAAACAAAATTTGAATTTTTTATTTCAATAAATACTAAAAAAAAAATTAGAATAAATCATTAAGAAGAATTTAAGAATTAAAAATGCATGTTTTATTAAAAAATAATATATATATATTATTGAAAGTAGGTATAATGATGATTATATATATATATTTTAAGAAATTATAAATTTAAAAAAAAAGATAATAGTTTTTGGAGTAATGAGTTATGGATTGAATCAACCTTTAGTAATGTAACATTTACTTACAACTTTGTTTTTAAAATCTTTTTCATTAGCTTGAAGTTTTATTTCAAAATGGTTCAGTTCTTTGTGGTTGGATACTGGCCAAGCAGTCATAAAATAGTCTATTTCCCTTGTCCATGAATTATAATCAGTAGTTATAGAGCTCGAATTGTTGATTAATTAAATCATTTCTTGTTGAGTGTCCAATATTTTAGTGATTTCAACTTTCAAATATGCCAAGTAGTTGAGAATAGTTTTTAGTACTGCTAAAAAACATAATGTTAAATATACATTTTCATTTTTTATTAAGTGATTTATTAATAATAATTTTTGTTAATTCATTAAAATTAAAAAAAAAATAGTTTTATTCCTTTTCTCATTTACACTAAATTTGAGTTTAGAAATATTAACTGAAAGTTTAAAACTATAATTAAATATTAATATTTTAAACTTTGTAACTATGAATTAAAAATATAGGTATATTTTTTAATCAAAAATCTAATATTACAAATTACAAATAAGTTACTTATACCTACTTTATTATGATACTTACTACTATCAACTGAAGATGATGGTAGAACAATATTGTTTGAAATAGCTGATGGCACTTCTTTGTTTATGTTTAAACATGTGGCTGATACATACAATCTATACATATAATAGATAGAAATTTATAATTCAAACCAAAAATTAAAAAAAAAAAATATGTATACAACTATATAGAATATAACCCTTACATGTAACCAGCTATACACACCTTTTTTGTTATCATTTTCAACCAAATTATGTGATTCATTATTTTTAACTGACTTATTATTAATCTTTGGTATATTCAAATTGTCAATCGTTATTATTTTTTCATTAATGTCATCATAAGATAGTTTTGTTTTATTTTTAATCTCTGGAATGTATTCATTATCCTTGTCAGAGTCGTAATCAACTGAATTACTTACTATAAACAAAAAATAAAATGAACAATAATTGATATACAAATTACTGTTAATAATAGGTATATTATCAGTAGGTATGTATATTTGCTATAGATTTAGTAGTAGGTACAAAAATATAGTAAAATGCTTACATGACATATTGTCATCTGAATCTGACGATGATGCTTGTATTCTGCAGAGTTGTACCTTTGACGATTTAGCTTTAGTATTATTGATTTTTGTCTTAAATTTTGAATTTACATTAAAACCAGTACTAATTTTGGACTTTTTAATACTCATATAAGATGGAACTATTAAAATTTAACACTTAAATTAGTTAATTTACTTATTACTTTTAAATCAAAATTAATAATACAAAATAAAAACATATTAACACAAAAATAACATACGAGTTTTAGGAGTTAAAGTTATTGTGTCAACTGCCCCATCTTTGCTTTTGCGTTTTTTTGAAGAACCATAATCAGATATGTCTGATGTGTACTGAGCTGTAAGAACTTTTTCTTCAGCTTCTATTAACATTTCTGTAAACAAGTCATAGATATCAGTTCACTAAACATTAAATTAAGAACTGTACAGAATATAGGTACACTACACAGATATTCACAGTTTCTGTCCACCGCTAACAAATAGGATTTATATAGGTATTGTAAATAAAGTAATATTTCTTTTTATTAGTACTTATTGATTGTACAAAATACTTACTAATGTTATTTGAAAGAACTCTTACACAATAAAAGTTAAACTCAAATTGATTTGTTTTGACACAGTTGCTTCTTAATTTATGTATGTTGTGACTGTTTTTGGGCCAGGCACATTGGTCATTTTCAATCCAATGCACAGGAACACTTTCCACACTGTTGTCATCTAAGAAATGAACTATTGCCCACATTTTTCTCTAATATGAGATATTATATTATACACCAATACTCCTTAAACTAACATTGAAAATTGAAACAAATTGAAATATTATAGATAAGTATAAACTATGTACAAATATTCTTAAGTAGATTATTAAATGGTAGAAACGCCAAGTAATACGACCCAAACGCCAAAGGAAATATATTATAACAAGCAACACAACATCTACATGTAACTTTTAAATCATTTTTTGATGAAAATTTGAACAAAAGAAAAAAAAATGGAACATGAATAAAACTATAAATTAAAAAATAACATTTTTGTGGGTTACATTACTTGGCTTTTCCATAATTATTGTATAATTTAATTATTAAAATGAATAATTGGTGTAGCTACTGATATATTTTCATCAATAGGTAACACGGCATATTTAACTTTTATATCACAAATATTCCACATTTCTATTTTTTTGGAACAATTACTAATTTTATAAACTCCTATGTCGGAACTTTTTATTGGCTTTTGAAAGAAGCATTCTACAGCTTCAAATTTTCTACCTAATATTACTTCTTTCTTCAAGTGTGTATTATAACAAATATTAACTATCTTAATTATATTAGTTTCTCCATTGATGTTCTCACTTGCAAATGAATCAGGATCAGAATGAATTTTTATGTTTTCCTAGATTAATATTTTATATTGTGGCAAAGCCATCTCAATAATTAAAGGATCATTTGTGTGTAATTTTTCGAATTTTGGTTTAACATTTTCATAATTAAAATTATGTTTAGTTTCATCGTTAAATTCGAGGTTACATTGTTCCCTATATCTTTTTACTACTTGTTGTAGTAGTATTTTTCCTTACCATTTTTTTCAATTTATTCATATAATTTTCAAATTTAAAGCAACTGACCTGAGAGAACTATATTTTTTATAGTCGTCGTATAAGTGAATTAAGGAATGCACATTATTTGATATAAAATGATTACCATATAATTTACCAAACTCTTTGACAAAATGTACCATTAAAACCAGAGCATATGGCGCAAGGTGGTTAAAATTGGGACTTAAAAATATAGTCATAGCAACATTTAAGGTAAGAAAATTGCGATAAATTTTTTTAGACACAAGTGAATAAAACACTACTGGTCCTGTGTATAGTAAAAATTTCCGTAGCTCAATCGCTTTCCAACGACATAACTCGTCTAAGCTTCGAGGTTTTCTACTAAAATCAGAAGGTATATAATTTTTTAATGATATTAGACGAGTACTTATGTTTTTAACTAACTCGGAAGGTAATTTTTGTTGATTTACACCTACTCTACCAATTTCACCACTACCTTTCCATACTATAAGCATTTTTTTCATAACTCCCAAAAGAACACAATGCATATAATCAATAGAAAAATTTTGAACAACATTAATACCAGGTATATTCACTATATTACTACTAAGACCAGGAGTATGATATTGTTCTTGATTTTTTTTAAAAAAACCTTGATGTGATCTTTTAGAACAATCTAAATCTGGAAAACAAACACGTCGAAGTAAAGAAGTACCGTGTACTGGACATCTGGAACAAGAATAAAAACCAGTGTGGCCCTTTGTTTTTAATAAAAATGCTTTTGCGGGAACATCGCAACAAAATGCATCAATAATTAAAATTATTTAGTTGTTTATTTTTATCAAATAACTCAACAGTAATTCCATTTAAAATTAGATCACTAACTTCTTCTGTAAAATCATTCATGAAAATATTACTGTCCTCTGGCTTTTCATGACACCAATAAATTCCTATAGGAAACGCAGTTTGATTGAGTTGTCTTATATAACCTAAAATAGGCCAAAATGTACTACCTGAACTTTTAGCTAAGGGCAGACCATCAACTCCTATTACTAAATTGATGGTTTTATCAGAAAAAAATTTATCTATGTATTTTTTTATTCCGTTTGCTAATCCAAAATGATAGTATACACCAGGTAACACAGGTTTTATTTGTATGGATTGACTATATGGAATGTTAGAATTAATTTGATGAATAGTCCTAGCATCACTGGGAAAATTACTAAAATAATTATGTCTTTTTAAAATTTTTAATAAACCTGATGGTGTATTATTAGGTACAGCATACTCAACTGCCCATTTACTTAATTCATTCTTCACATCTAACTGTTGGAAGTTTTCAAATATTTCACCTCTATCATCAATACTGTATACATAATTTGAATTATATAGGTACTTATAAAATTTTAAAATTTACTTTAATATATTTTTAAAACTATATGTCTATAAACGATAGTGTACAGATCTATAAATAAATTTGTAAATAAATACTTTGAAATATCTCAATTTCAATATCAGAATAACATCGCTGAAATAAAAGTAGTAGAATATTAATTTTAAATTATTACTATAATATTATAAAGACATCACCAAGTGAAATATCTTAATATTTATATAAACAAAATATCATATAAATATCAAAATCATAAATTTGCTGTATGGAACATTTCATAAAACAAATTTATTTTCGTCAGATACAATTTTTTACTTTTAACTTTAACATTAGAGTAGAGTATATTTTATCAATTTTAGAAAAATTTGATAATTTCTTAATTTTTGATTATGATTAGAACGATGAAAGTTTTGATTTTACAATGATGTAGGTACAATATTTTTCATTACATCGTTTTGTGTGAATATGTTTGTGTCTACAATCGCCTAAATGATCTAAATGATCAGTACAAAAATATATGCTTCGACCTTTAACTTCAATACATTTTATGGTAGGAAAGTAGATTTAGGTAGTACTTTGGGGAAAAAATGGTAGTAATTTTCTTAATAATTGAGATCAACTAAAAAAGGGTAGACCAGTGGACCAGCGTTCTGCTGTACGGATATTAGTTGTCAAATGGATAACTGTGATGAATGTGTTTAACATAAATTTAATAATATGAATATCATTACGAGAAATGATTCTGAGAAGTGAGCAAAGACTGTCTATACAGCAGGGACGTATTTAGCTCTTCTTAAAGGGGGTGGTGAAATTTTAACTCAAATCATAGGTACTTATAAAATTTTAAAATTTACTTTAATTTATTTTTAAAAGTATATGTCTATAAACGACAGTGTACAGATCTATAAATAAATTTGTACTTCCGATGCAGTGAATAGTGATGGTGGAGGTGCCTGGCGTATTATTGACTTTCGTGTAAATTTTTCACAAGTCATAACAGTTTTGAAAATTATGTATAGATCCTTCAAACCGAAACATGGATGTAAAATGCCTCATAGAAGCTTATCCTGATCGAATGGTTGTATAATGGAACTGTACTCCTAAAAGGTAACCACGATTATGAGTATACTAAACCATTGACCATATAAAAACGTTTGTAATGTTATAATGTGAGTTATTTTTAATGTTTAGAATCATGGAAAACGCTACTGTACACCAGTTTGCCTATTTGACATTGACTTTTCTGAAAATTAGTAATGAACGTATTGGAAAATATACGTGTAAAGTCCTGAACACAATTGGAACGGCTGGTGTCACAGCTACTGGTAAATATAATTTTCATTGACATACGAAATGCATAAGACTTAAACTTGATTATATCGATAAATGAATATGTAGACAAAATAAAAACAATTTTGATCAAATGTAATGTGTTTAGTCGTTGGCATATTAATTAAAATATAAATTTTTTTTTAATTTTACAGTGATTTTCGATAATTCACATTGGAGAATACACTCGTAATCACATTTCTAAAGGTCGTTTGATTCTATTAATCGGTTAATTCCATAAAATATCTTTTGCATCGTTCAATTGTATATATGATTAAAATAAGGAATACTCAAACTAAGTATCATAAATTTCAGATTAACACAAAATTGGAACTTTATACAAAACATTTTAAAAACATATTTTATTCTCCATTTTCAAAAATCTTTTTAAAATTTTATTTTATGTTGGGTGCAAAATTTGTACAGTACATCCTAACTCCCTTTTCGGACATTATGGTACATATGACCAAACGCCACCCAACTGTTTACAGCATCTAAAAAAGAAATAATACAAATCCTATTCAATATCAATGAGTGGGTTAGTGGGTACTGCTCTGCTATACATTAGGTGCCGTATGGATCACTATTATATTATATTATAGGAGTGTTAAATTTGAATCCAATGATGGGTATCATTGTTTATGAAAAACGATTCTGAACGGAGATGATTTGTCAGCCTAGAATATAATTTCGAATGGTTGGTGAAAAAGGTGGTTTATGTTTTAATGGCCTGAATACACCAAAATTTAA
>VUJU01005899.1:0-12114 GCA_009835225.1 Aphis craccivora
AACTAAAAAAGGGTCATAAAATTAGGTTTTTATTTTGGTATTTATTCTTTTAATTAGGTATGTCAATACACATGGTATTTTTACAAAATTACATATTTACGAATTACGAGTTTACAATATAGATTTTGTTACACATGTAACCATGTAGGAAATCGTCATAGGAAATTATACGGTTTTTGTCCTCTAGTATACGCCTATACCATTGATTAAATATTTAATCAATGCCTATACCTATGTACAATTTTCGTAATAATTATAGTTGTGATAATGTTTTTAGTTGTCTGATTGGTCTTCTTGTAGGGCTTCTAAAAAGATATTTCCAGATAAGCGTGATTTTAGCTTAAGATGGGTGGTTTTATTGTCAATTATTTTGATGGAGTGTACGTGCACCTTCAGTTTTATTTTGTCTTTCGTGAAAGTTTTTAAATTGCCTTAAATTTTTTTTTCATTAACTTTTTATTATTAATCTAGCTCAATCAAGACAGTACCTAGGAGGGTTTGGAGGGTTCAACACCCCCCCCCCCGCCCGAAATTAATTTCCACTTACAGCCTAGAGCTCAGCTAAAGACGGTAGTTATGGTGTGATTGAGCCCCGGATGACGATAAGGTTTGCGTAATTGAGATTTTCCGCGGTTTTCACTTTGTTTTTTAAACACTAGAGATCCTTTAGGTACATAATGTTAAGTACAAATATTCAGTGCTTCAATATTCGTGTTCATACGGAACAGAAAAAGAATATGTGTCCCGCTATCTAATTAAAGTATTTTATCATCTTTAGAAAGTGTTCATAGAATACTTGTTCCTCAAAAGTTACCTACTAGCCATGGGAAGCTTAGTCCAAGTTTTATTTTGACGGTATTTGTTTGCTATTTTTTTAAGCCATTAGTTTTATAAAATTCTTGAGTAAGAAAACATTATTGGGTTTGGAAACGAATTTGATTTTAATTCATTATTTCACCAAAAATAACAATAGGTAATAATAATAAATGTGCCAATAAAAATTAATTCTAAGGAAAAAAAGAAAATTTTTATTACAACAATTTAGCTACACAAAATATAGTTAGGGTAAAAATTAATTAACATTGATGGAATGTGAGTTATTAAACTTAAAATTATTTGTAAATAATTGTGTTTGTATTATTGTTATTTTCGTAACTCGTAAGATAAAAAAATTAATAATTTTAATTTAATTTTTTTTATAAATTTTTTTATTCAATAATTTTTCCACTATTTCAAGACAATTATAAAAAATAATGATTCAGAAAACGGGTAAAACCAAACATGTACCAAATGTCCAAATATGACCCAACAACTCAAATATGTACGTCTCTAACCATAGGAACAATAATTGTACAATTGTACAAATTATAGCTAAATCAGTAATACCTCCCGGCTTCCTGGAACCAAAATATGCCCTATCTTTATATTTGCAGGTTGTAACCACAGACTTCTATACTAACTAACTAACTAATATAGACATCTATGGTTGTAACTTGTATTGATGAAACTTCAGTAACCTCAATTTTTTGATAGGGTCTAAATAGAAGGGACGGAACGTATGTTTACTGTATATTGGTAACTACATACCAATAAATTTTAATAATATTGTTGAATAATGAATTATAAGTTAACAGAATAATGATTAAAATATTTAATGTTTATTGTAAGGTACCTACCTAGACTATTATGATTTGTATTTTATATTTTTATAGTATAGGTATTGTATACTTCTGACTTACAATTGTCAATTAGGTAGGTAGGTACTAAGCTTAAATTATATCAATGTTTTAGTTCAGTAAAAAAACATTCTTATTTCTCGTAACTCAAGATTGATGCTTAAAATTGTGATTTAAAATTTTAAAATATAAAATTAGGTACCTGTTTCAGTGGTCAACCTAACTTCAACTAAAAGGTATATCATTAATTTTATATTAAAATGTTTAATATTTCATATTTTTAGGGATCTAAGTACGAGTTCAAGTGCAACCTGTTCTATTGATTTTTCATCAGTTGATTATTCAAACTATGAAACAAATAATATTAACAAATCTGATTGTGATGCTACATTAAACACTGATGATACAGTAATTTTAACAAAAGCTAATATTTAATAATATTTTCAAATTTATTTGTGGTTTTATTTTATTATTTATGTTTTGGAATAATAGGATATATTTCTCTCAATTTATTGGAAAAGTGGTATGTTGGGAGCTGCATCTTATAATAGCCAAATATCTGAGGTAATTAAAAGTTTAGCCAACAAATAAAATATTTACTATCCATTATCTATATTTAGTATAATAATATATAAATATATATTTTAAATTGTACTTAGATACAAATTCTGCATGATATCATAGAAAGTAATTTAGACTTTAAAATATTGAATGCTTTATTTATGCAACTTAGACCCGTGTAAGTTAAAATTATTTATTTATTATATTTAATAAAAATTCCTACTCAATTAAAATTTTAATATTAATTGTATTATAGAAATATTATAGTAAGCAGTTTACAAGATGGACATTTTTTAAAAATGATTAAGCAATTAGCTCATAATGGCAAAATAAATATGTTTTCTAGTCCAACTACTACTGATGATTATAAATCTGATGAAAAAGTACATATATTACCCAAAAAATGTTTCAGTAAGTATTCATTTATTATGAATTCTTATAGAGTACTTAGCCTATAGCTATCTATAAACAATAATCAATAAGTTATAGTAATATATATATGTATTAAAAATGATAAATTAATTTGATATTAATTGAAAATTACACACATTTACAAAATGTATTTATTTCACAACATATTTTTAAAAGAATCGATTTGTTACTTGGCTGAACTTAAGTGAAACAGTTAGAATATAATATATAATATAGGTACTATACATAAAGTTACATATAAGTTATTGTTATTCAACTATTAATCTTTCTAAAAGTTTGATTAAATTTTCACACATAAATAATAGGTACTTAAATTAAACATTGTTTCACAAATTTAGAGCTATAATAAGGCGCATGCATATTTGTTGTATTATAATTAAATAATTATTAATTAATTAAATAACTTTATAGTATACAGCAGTGTTTCTTAAACTTTTTTATCCGTGGAACCCTTTTTCATATTCACTTACATCGCGGAACCCCCACAGATTTTTTTTTTAGAATTTTATCTATTTTTATTTAGCTTTCAACAATTAAGTTATTACAGCTCGATAATAAGGACCATTACTTTGTTTCAGTAGTTTTTATGCATAAAACATTTTTTCCCCACTAGCCGCTACTAATCTTTAGTTAAATTTTTTTAAGGAATTTTCTTTAAAATTTTGAAAAAAAAAGCACCTAAATTTTGCGGAACAGTGAAGTTATTTTCGCCGAACCCTACAGCTTAAAAAACACTGATATATAGTATGTACAGTGTATACACTATACATACATATGTATTGGTTTTATCTATCTTTTTTCATAAAAATATGTTTTTTTCTGTATAATTAAATACATATATTGAACAGAGCACACTATAATTTTTTTTTTAGAGTTTAAAACATGTGAGCAATTAATTTTATCCATGTCCTTGGCGTCTGCTCCAAAAAATGAAAAATCCCGCAAACTTTACATACGTAGTTTAGTAGATTTCACTCAAGAATTAACTGTATGTGCATTAGGTGCATTGCTACATTTTTTGGATACTCCATTGGTAAAATTAAATTTACCAACCAACTTCACAATAATGTCATTAAAAATTCTTAACATGGATAATCTAGTTTGGTTGGATATTAGTACATATGAGTCACTACAAATATTTTCTGCACATGAACACCCGTCTATATATAAATGGACCAAAAATTCAACTAAAGAAGGACCTAGTATTTTTAGTTTATTAAATCGGTGTAACTCAGTTATGGGTTCAAAATTTTTAAAGAATATTTTAGCCCAACCTACTAAAAACCTTAATATTATAAAATATAGACATGAATTTATAGAGTTTTGCATAAACCCTTGTAATGAAAGTGTAATACTATCATTGACTAATTGTATCAAACATTGCCGTTGTGTGTCAGTAAGTACTTTATTAACTTAATATTTTTAATTTATTTGCTTAGATATTATAATCGTACCAATTATAAAATATAAAATTATAGTGTATATAGTATAAATATATAATATATATAATAGAGTGAAGATAAGTTTAAATTTTTGTGTATTATAAAATATAACATATTATGTTCAATTGTTTTTTTTAATGAACATTATTTGAATATAAAATAACATTATAGTATATTTTTATTTTAATAATTTTAGTCTACTGTAGTAAAAATGAATGGCGGTAATGCTTCAATGTACCAATGGAAATTATTATATCAAGTAAATATGCATACTCAAACTAAATATTATATAATAATTGAATACAATGTATATTTTTTTATAATCATACCTTATGAATTATGATTATTTATCTATTTCAATTTTAGACCGTTATAAATGCAATTACAATTGGAGAAATTTGTGAAAGATATTCGGAACAAATAACGTTTTTTTCAAAGGTATGTAATAATACTAGCAGTGTTAAATTAGATACTTACCATTATTTTTTAAATGTTGTACAATGCACTTAAAAAAGTTAAATGAACTATTTCATAATTCAAATTATAGTAGAGTACTTTTAATATAATTATAGATTAAAGAAACATTAAAAGACAGTCTTTATACTATGGTTAATGCTATGTCATGTATAATTGATTTTGAAAAATCCTCTATACAAAATAGATTTGTAGTGAAACCAGGTTTCATACCAGAACTTGATGAAAGTATAGTTACATTTTTATAATAACCCGTAGATTTTTAAGTATTGTTAATTGATAGATATTATTTTGTAGGAAAATCAAAAATTGAAAACATAACTGAACTGTTAAATGAAATAACATTAAAAGAACTACAAGATTTACCTTCATACATTAATGAGTGTTCAATATGTAAAATGCCAGAAGTTGGATTTTTATTGTGTCTTCCATTTTGGAAACCTTATAATCTGATGACAGAAAATGATTATAAAATCCAAGATTTAGAATTTAAGGTATATTATTATTTATTAATGCAGTGAATTGTTTAAAATATAAAATACTTTGTATTGATTTTAGTTTCACCTAACAGATAAAGTATTCTACAAAACTTCAAGATGTTATGGTTTGTATACTGTATAATATGTTTCAATGTTTGTTTGGTTTAATATTATTTATATAGCTTTAAATTTAAATAAGTTAAACACTATTTAAATAGGCATGACTTACTTTCATCAAAAGGAAAACCAATTAACATGTTTTTCCTTTTTCCCTATACCTAATGATTCCCTAACTAATAACTATACAACTGTATAAGACCAGTGGTGTATCCAGGATTCATTTTACGGTGGTTTTGTAGTATTTAATAGTCATGGTAGGTTGGGGGCAGACCTCCCACACCCCCCATAATATATTAACAAAAACAATATTTTGATATAAATTATTATAATAATTACATACATATAAGTATGTGTAAGTTGTATAAAACTTTTTTATTTTAAATCACATAAAATAAATAATACAATATATAATACTAATACTGATACTAAAACATCAATTACCTACATCATAATACATACAATCGATAGTGGGTAGTAGGAACAACCTTGTTTTAAATATTTAACATAATAAACTTTTTTTTAAATTTATAATAAATAGCTAGTTTACTTAAATAATTTGAATAAACTATTTATATATAGTTTTTGGTAAATTGCTAACAATAACAGTAATCAAAATTTGGATCACTTACAACATTGTTACCAAAATTAGTTATTATGCATTAAACTTATTTAATTATTAAATATATAATGTTATTAGAACTAGATAAATATTTTGGTGCAATTGAATCAAGTATTATTCAAGAAGAAATTCAAACTATGACTAAACTGTCAGAATTTATTATACAGCACTGGATAAGCGATCTACATTTAATTTTAAAATTAATTGCTGAATTAGATTGGTATGTTTTATACAATTAATATTTAAATGCCTTCATAATAAGTCTACATTTTAATGATATATCTACTGAAGTTTAAGTTTTTCTAGCTATTAGAGAACAACATCATTCCAATAAAAAAATATATTTGTTTTTTACATTATTTTAAATAAACCTAAAACCATCCTAATGTGTGATTAGTATTAAATGTTAATTTTAATATATTATACAAGAGTTATGTAGTATAAAATTATATATACTATATCTATATGAGTATATTATAATTTATAATAATATTATTATAATATTTTATTAAACAATTAAATAATTATTAGTTTAATATGTTTAGTTTGATAGGTTTTGCTGATGTTGCTAAAGATTTAAAATTGATAAAACCTAATATACTTCCTAAAGAACACTGTATAATAAACATAATTAATGGTCGACATATTTTACAAGAAAAATATGTGGATAAATTTGTACCTAACAGTTATAATTCTTCAAAAATAAATCAATCTATCAAAATTATAACAGGATTTAATTCAAGTGGAAAAAGTATCTACTTAAAGCAGGTTCAATTTTTCTGTAATCTTATAAATTTATTTTTTCTTTAATAAGTTCAATATTTCATATTTTTTATATAATAATAGATAGCATTAATATCATATCTATGTCATATTGGATGTTATGTACCAGCAGAGTACACAGAAATAAGTATATTAGATCATATTCATACTAGAATTCAATCAACCGAATCTGTAAGCTCTTTAATGTCAGCTTTTATGGTGGATCTAAAACAAGTTAGTACCAAAATTTAAAAAGATTTTTAAAAAATAAATATCAACCTAAAAGAATCTATTTAAATCAAAAAAGAAATTAATTGAATTATATGATTTATTTAAAACAAAAAATAGATGTCAGTAGCATTAAATGAATCAACATGTAAATCTCTCGTAATATTAGATGAATTTGGAAAAGGTACATCTGAAATCAATGGATTAGCTCTATTACTAGCAAGTATTAGGGATTTTGTGCATAGACCATTACATTTATTGCCTCACGTCATTATTTCAACTCATTTTAATTCTTTACCAAATCTTCTTCAACACATTATAAATAAAGATATATTAAATGACAATGTACAAGTAAGTACCTAATAATCAACTGTTTGAATAAAAAGTTATCTCCCATGCGGTCTACTATAATAAAAACTGCAGTATAATATGAGAGCATGCGGATTACTTACATAAAAAAAAAAACATGTTTGCATTTTAAAATTATAATATTTAAAAAAACCTGTTATGGCTTCCCAATACTTGGCTAAGTATTGGTAAATACAAAAATAAAATGGTATGAAATAACCAGTTTGAGCATTTTATTAATGGTAGAACACAAAACCCCCGTGACCGCATATTGAGAGATAACCAATTAATACAATATTAAATAAATATTTTCTACCTAGTATCTAAGCATGAGCTACACAACAGAATGTTCAAAAATAGTATGCTTATATAGAGTAATTGATCAAATAAAAAACCAAAATAAGAGTATGGCTCACAGTATCGCAGCACAAAATGGTTTACCAAAGTGTATTGTTGAAAGAGCTAATAAAGTATAAAATAATGATTATCAATTCATAAATTATTATTTATTATCTTTTAAGAATAAATTAATTTATGTAATTTATGTTAGGTTCTTCTATCTATTCAACAGGATGAATGTATAAGCCCAATGACAGAAAATCTCAGATATAAATTATTTTATAGGTATTGTAGTAAAAATAGTTTTATTCAAAATCTTAAAAAATATATCAATACATTAAGTAGATAGGATTTTATTTATGTAGAATATTATAACTAGAGTCCGAATTTATATTCTGTTAAAATGTTTTAAATATGATGTTTATATGCAGAAAAAAATTGATTAAATATTCCCAAAAAATTCTAAAAAATATTGATTGAAATTAATTTACTTAAGTATTTATAACTTAATTAAATATGCAATATAGTTATGAATATTTATATGCATTACATTAATATAAGAAAAATGTAGTATTATACAATTTTTTAAAATGGCAATCCGACTTATATATGTTGAACTAATCTTTTAAAATCTACAAATGTTATAGGATTGATTTTCAGTTCTGTGGCCATACTAGGAGATAAATCTTGAGGAAGTGTCATGTTAGTTCCCGGACAAAATTTTAACAATTTGTACCATTAATTTAAATGTTTTATTAATTTCCCTAAGTTGTAGCATTAAGTTAAAAACTCAAAAATATTTCCTTTAATATAATCCAATATAGCAGAAATGTACTAAAATATTGTTTAATATGTACAATGTACCATAAACTAAAATAGTTTCATTAGTTAAATTGTGTATTAATATGCAAAAAAAACTCTTTAATATATTTTACAAATTATAAAACGCTAAGATCAAAAATGACTGCCATCAAACAGCATTGCTTGTTAAAAATATGTTTTTGCATAAAAATTCAGACTCTAGTTATAACTTATAAATTCATGACTAATAATTGTAACCAGGGCCAGGGGCGTACTCAGCTTTTTCAAATGAGGGGGGGGGATATGACACTGTGTTTTGTTTTGTTGATTGTCATAGATACGAAACGTCTAAATGCATAAGAAAAAAGTTCATGGGGAGGATAGATATACTCATCCCTCTGTGAGCACGCCCCTGACCAGAGCTAATGGTATAACATTGCACCAGGATCTATAATCATAATATATAAGACACAATAATACTTCATATTTTTGAAGCAATGAACAAAATTCTAAAAGTTCAGGCTTTTTGACCGTGATGCGTGTGCTCTAGGGTTAAATAGTTTGTGTTATAGAGACTTAATTCAGTTTCAAGACAATTTACAACTTAATTTAATATAATTTTAATGAGCAACTTTCTTTGTTTAATTAGGAGAAAACATTTTATTGAAAGAGTACTGGAACTAATGCAAGACAAAATTACAGATGCTGCTTTTAAAGACTTGGTAAATGATATGGAAAATATAAGGTATCCATAAAAATAGTCAAATAAAGCTTAATAATTTTGTTTTATTTTCCTCATTCAAACTTTAACAACATACATCATATTAGTATAAAATGTAAAAACAATTGGAATATTAACATATGAAATTTAATTCAACCTTAAATCTATTTTTTAATAACTAATAACTATACATTATTATATTAATTCTATAGAACATTGGACGGGGCTGTTCATAGCATAGGATTATTTTACTAGTCTAATATGTCTTAACATAATATATAAATATTGGGTACTAATAATTTTAAGTTGCAGTTTTATCCATACATTTAAAATATTGTTAATACTACAATGAAAAATATATGTATAAAAATTATTTTCTTAAAAATTTATACTGGGTAACTTATTAAAGTGTAGAAATATAATTATATTTATACTTGTTAAATTGTAATAAATATACCTAAAAATCTGAACAGTAATATGAAACTTAATAATATAAGCCACGATAACAAATAAACTTAATTAAGGACATTTAGAATAATTTTAATGTTTAGTTAATATAGATGAGTATTAAATAAAACATTTAGTTTTTTGATTTTAAACAGAAAATGTATTCAAAATGTTTCAGTAATTGTTTAACTTTTCCAATTATAATCTTTTATTATTATAACACAGGAAATTTCGAACAAAAGGATAAGGTACATAATATTTGAAATAAGTGTTGATGAAATGATAAAATTTATCCCATTGGGATAAATGCATTAGAACATTGATCAACAGTTTTGAAACACTCAAAACTAGGTATATTAAAAATATAATAATAATAACATTACCTATCATAATTTTTACACATCAAATCTTAACAAAACTCAAAGATAAAAACATATTTATAATAATAAGTGATGATAAATTTGGAATAATATAATAGAAAGAATTGTTCCCATCTAGGTAAATGCAAGATAACACTGATAAACAGAATTGGTATAAACATGACCATATTAAAAAAAAAGTATAATACTATATCTTTGTTCAAGTAGAACAAACTAAACTTATAAATAAAATTATTTATTTTAAAATAGGTAGATAGTAAAAAAAAATTACTAACAACTTTAATAAATAGGATAAATAATTAAATTATTGATAACCTTTGGTTGTATGTACTATGTAGTAATAATGGATGACTTTTTCAAGTTTTCAATATACTATGTTGATGTAACACCTCTTCGAGCAACTAATAAATTTAGTATTTTATGCTTCTTAATATAATCCACAGCTTTTTTATGAGTTACCATAGTAAAATCATATCCATTACACTAAAAGAAAATTTCAGAAAAAGTTAATTCAATTATTAACACTTAACTATTATTGTTCTAAACTATAAATAGGTACATACTTGTAATATTTTATCATGTATTCGTAATCCAGACCTAGAGGCGGGACTTCCATCATGTACTTCAGTTACATAAATACCCTTTAAAGTTAAAATTGTAATATGGTTAAAATAGGTATACATTTAATTTTCAACAAATCTTAGTTCTTACATTATCTGTATATCCTTGAGGACTTTTCCTAAAATCTTGATCAATGCCTCCACCAATTTTGAACCCACATTTCAATAACTCACGACCATCAGTATCAATTGCAGATTCTTTTGTTAAAGTAATAGGTATCTAAAATAATAGTTTGTAATTAATATACTAAATTATTAATTAATGCACCATAATAAATGTATTTTAAATTGTACTTACACTAAGGCACTCCATGGCAGTGCCAGGTTGATGAGTAAATGCCATTTTAGCACACATTGTATATTGTTTTTGATTAACGGTGCTCGATGGGAATTCTGAGGGACAAAACCCTTTAAATATCAAAGTTAATACTATTTAGTTTTAACACAAATGTCGTAGTCAGTAGTCACGATAAAAGAGAAATTCAATAGATTATAGAATTATAGTAACTCGTGTGGTAGTAGGTAGTACCCAAGTATCAAACTGTACTAACTAATTGAGTAATAACTATTATAGTTATAATAATGCTATAGAGTTTAGAGTGTTTAGACTATCGACTACAACTCACAACACATAGAAAGAGATAACAGTAAATACTAAATAGTAATCAGTATGTCACTCAGTCACTGGTCACTGTGACTATATAGTGTGAATAATATGTGATTGTTAAATATATTACGGTGACGTCATACAATTTCTAAATCTTATCACTAATCAAACGTTGTTTTGTTAAACTTATAGATAAAAATAATCTACAGCCATAGACCTATATTATAATTATAGTATGTCTACTATGTATCGTAATTATTGAGTAATGAGTATTGAGTATTGAGTATGATCTTATGGAAATATTATTATGCAATAGTGCATTACTGTTTAATAGTTACTATTTATATTGCTAATAACTACTAAAACTGCTTATAACTCGACATCAGTGTTTTTTCGACTTATTTTCAAATTTATAGGAATTTCGAGTATATTTTAATTTAAGCAGTGAACTGCTATAAGAGCTCTAAAAAAGAACCGACTAACCGACTACATCCCACTATCTCTGCTGATTTCTAATTCTCAATTAATGACACAATGAGTAACAGTTTAACACCCTAACGGGCCTAACGCCAAAATGTGTTCAACATACTTCTTACACTTTTTTTCGAATATTCTCAGCTTATTTTTTTTGATACCTAGTACCTATACCTAAACATCACCTATTAGCTAATATTGTGGTAACTTTACAACATAGGTATTGAATATTTTATTACACTATCTGTAATTTTTTAGATTCTGAACGAAGTGAAGAATGTATTGATTTTACAATGATGTGTTTTTTTTTTTGTTTGTTTTTGTGTCTGTACAGCATAACTAGTCGAAATAATGCTCCAAATTCAAACTATGGAGGTGGTTTCCGATGTAAAAGTGAATATTCTTGGTGCATTATACAGGTCAAGAGTTAACATTTTCCAACAGTTTTAAAAAAAATCGAGAAAAACAAAAAAAAAAAGCCGTGTGGATCACTATATATTGTAGGACGGTTAAATTTGAATCCAATGATAATTATCATTGTATACGAAAAACGATTCTGAACGAAGATGATTTGTCAGCCTAGG
>VUJU01005900.1:0-12111 GCA_009835225.1 Aphis craccivora
ATAAATATTACACAATTATTCACAATAAATATTTAATATGTTATGAATGCTTAATTAATACTATTGACTTATGATATTCTTATAATTTTAAGCAATGCGCCAGGAGACTAGTTATAATTTAAAGATGTCCTTACACGTGTAAATATTAACAATTAAAAATTGAAAAAATTCTTTGTGAGTCCTAACTGACTATAATACATACAGTAATGGACAAATTTATTATATTAGTTTAGTTACTTACATTTGGTATCCTATTTGGTGTTTTCAGATGTATTCCTCCGATTTGTATGACATTTGGAGGCATAGGTCTTGGCCCTTCTGTAATTAAATCTGAATTCATTAATATCAACGACGGTTTTATAGGTTTCACTAGATCATATGGTTGAATATCAACTTTTTTCAGCTCCATTTCTTTATATAATAATGCAATCAAACTAAAACCCAAAAGGATGACGTTTGAAAATCGTTGAAAAAATGTTTTAGGTACCGCGTGATGAGCCAATAGATGTGAGACTGTTGATGGATTAGATACGTCCCCTAATACAGTATGTTCCATATATGTGATCATTGACGAAGGGATTACGTATATAAGTGGTAAATTTAACTTGGAAGCGACGTAAGATGAACATTCCGAGGACAAAAGTTCAGTGATAATAATATCATAATTTGATTTACCGCTTCTTAATATTTCTCGTATATCCTTTTGTTCATGAATAATATTGCAATAATAACGAGTCATATTCATGCCCAAAGGTATTATCACTGTAGCTTTTCCAAGACTATTTATTGATTCTAAGGCCTCCAATCCGACTCTTGATGGCAATTCCAAATAGACTTCTGTGTAGTTATCCCGATTTCCAGCGAGGAATGGAGTGTATACGGTAACATTATGTCCATTGTCCGACAAAGCTTGGAGAACTGCACTCATAAAATTCCAATGACTCTTAGCGGCAATATTTTGTATTGCAAGGATTTGTAATGCATCAACTGATGCATAATATTTTATCAATAAAGTAAGAATATAATACACTAATAACTTCATTGTACAAACAATGTGCTCATCATTACAGTTACTTCGAATGAACTGAGTAGCATAAAAACATTTTAAAATCAAATATATTCACATTCTAATCAATATAATAGTGCCAACATTTATACTAGAACCATAAAATACTTAATATTTTCCACATTTGTATATACTATGTATACCTACTTATGTTTTATAAGTAGGTACTAAATGATAACTTTTATTTATTTTTTAGTTGACTAATCACTTTATAATAGGTTTAAACTCATAAAATCTACTATATGTAGAAATATACATTTTAATACTAATTCACGTTTGTTATAAAATATTTTGTTGAAAAATTGTTGGTTGGTGGTTGACATAAATATGATTAGAACATTACCTATCATAATTCATGAGATAAGCCAAACAGATATTTTAGATCTACAAACATTAGATATGTTTTTTATATTAGACTACATAAACAGAAAAACGCTGTACATATAATCAAGGAATCAACTCATTACACCAATTAGGTAATAATCGACCACTATAAAAAAAATCATGAATATAATAACTTTAATTTATGTATATTCAATACCAAGTTTTCCAATCATCATGTTATGCCACAAAACTATTAATCAGGTGTTGTATGTCTTAATTATGTTTTTGTATTTCTTATAATATTATTTTTCAATTATTTTAAAATATTAATTATTGATTTTTATGTGTATTGTATTTGTTCAAATAAATGTTATTTTAAATATACTACATTCATTTTCATATTGAGCGGAACGATAAATATATTGGTTTTTTCATTGAGTGTGTTTTTTTTTTAGTTTATGGAAATCTGTACACGGAAATTTATCGATGAGATGCTTCAAATCTCAACTTTGAGGGATGATTATATGAAAACCCAATTTTTGATCAAATTTATTTTGTTGTTTAATGTGTCTGATAAGATGTAGATTGTAGATATTTAAAAGTTGAAATATTCACAGAATATTTATATATTATTTAAATCTGAGAAAATTTCGATTATTTAGTATTTATTCTTTAAAAATCAATAAAAAATATTTTCTATGCAAAAAAGTATAGGAAATGTATACAGAGATCGTCCAAAATGATTTAGTTCAAAATTTAAATTTACCAACATTCTAGTTTCATTATTGTTTTGTAATTTTTTTAATTAAAATTTAAACAAAAATTGTCAAAATCCCAAAAATATACGTATTATTTTGTAGATAAGAATTCGAAGAAAATATTCTTTTTTTAAAGATATGAATATTTTATTTATGATTCTTTAAAATGTTATTGATTTGATTTTCATACGGTAACATAAAACCGAAATCTAAATTTCTAAATTATTTTTTTATTACTTTTAAAATCAAAATTAGATGAAAACAATAAAATTAATTGATAATATAAAATTCAAAAAAATATTTTTTTAAAACTATTAAAGTCAAGTATTAATTATTTGTTTATGATTTTAACAACTATAGATGTGATAAATTTATTTTATTATATAAATAATTAAATAATGAATACCATAATAGTACAAAAATTATTCTAACTTTGGTTTAATATTTTGATAATATTTAAAAAAATAAAAATAAATAATTTTAAAAGCTTTGTAAGTAATAAAAATAACTAAAGAAATAAATAATAATAAAACAATAATAACATCCAATAAAAAGTATTGATACCACGTCAAATTAAACGCTTGAGATCTTAAATGTGGTGCGCCCTTATGACGAATTACATATTCTGTCCAATAAACAACTAATTCTGCTGGTGACATTGGTCGGTCTTTAAATCTTTCAGAAGCAATTTTAGCGTTTTTCATATATCTATAAAATAATAAGATGTAACAAACAATTAATTAAATATTTATCGTATATGCTATTTCTTACACACTTTTCATTATTAGTGAGATCTAAAATATTTTTTAACAATTCATCCTTTTGAATTGATAACAGATCCATTGAAATCCCCATTCCTGCATCAACTAAGTTTTCTATGTTTCTAGGTTGATCGTAGAATAAGGGGAATCCGAGAACAGGAACACCTGCATCTACAGCTTCGTATACACCAGATATACCTCCGTGACTTATGAATAATTTTACATTAGGATGCACTAAAATATAAATTTAAGTATAATACTAATAATATTGTCATATTTTATTCAATATATATTACTAAGTATATCACGCTGAGGAAACCATTTACTAGTCATTACATTAATCGGCTTATCTTTCATTTCTCCTTCAAATTTCCATAATACTCTCTGAGGTACTTGTGCTAAAGTTTCTTTAAATACATTTTGAATATGATCAGGTAATGTTGACATTGAAATGACTGAACCAAATGTAAAATAAATGACTCCATGTGGTGAGTTTTCAATAAACTCCAGTATATCCTTAAGTCAAAGAAAAAAATTTAAAAATTAGTTTATTTTATACTAGTGAAATTATAATATTTTACAAAATTTATAATGAGGAGAACATGGTAACTCTAATGCGAAAATATTTTTCAACAAAAAAAATTTAAATTATATGATTTTGTGATAATATTCATTATTCGCTCAATCTATTGTTAACGAATAGCTTATACGATAGTTTATAGTTTATGCATTGCTGATCATAAGCATTTTATTACTTTTATTTTGAATATGTAACCGGAACATTAAATTTTTTTTTTTCATTATTAATAAGGCACAATATGAAGAACTACTTTATTTTAGATTTTTGTCATAATGAGTAACTATTTTTTTTAACAAAATTCTCAATTTAATATCTATATAGTAATTATGCTGAAGTTTTTAAATATAAATACTAAATTTATAAATTAAGTTATCTATTTTTATTTATCTAATAAATATGTACATTAGAATTTAATAATCAACTTTTTGTCGATATATACAACAAATTAAAATATTGTTATAGTTACCATTTAATATTATCACATCAAATCAATAGATTTTAAAATAACGATTGGGCTTTTAGTTGTTTGATAATATACAATGTTACCTATCATTAATATACATTTATAATATTCTGCACCGCATTCAGATAGATACCACCCGCAGAAACGATTTTCTATGTTAAGTAAGAATAATAAATTCATCCATACCGTTCTCTGGATTGCATTTAAATTATACTATCTTAATCTAAATTTTTAGATAGTACATACTTGAAATACTTCGTCATATTTAATAAATTTACCAATACGTATTAATATATTAGCTAATTCGATGTTTGTGAACAATTCGCAAATAAAATAATTATAAAAGATGATAGTTATGATATCACCACTTGTAATATGAAATAACTGCAGGGTAGGTTACTTATATGTAAATATACAATAACAACAGCCACGTTTGTTGTCAATAACTGACATATGCGAGACATAACAAATCTACTTTCAGCAGATCACATTTAACTATGTTAAATTTAACATAAGAGCGAATCGATCTACAATGAAATTTAATGATAAAAAACTTCTGAGTTCATATTAAGTATTGTTAAGAAAATTCTAGGACAAACATTATCTTCAATTTAAAGAATAATTATATTTTCTAATACAAATATTTAAAATAAGATCCTTTAGTCAATAATATTCTAAATTAAAGTACTGTTTTTCCTTGTCCGTTTCTTTAGAATATTAAAATATATTAGTACGTTTCATACTTCTGTATTATAATTAGATTGAATGGCAAATATCTTACATTTACTTAAATTTCCTAATTATTATTAATACAATTTTAATTATTAAACTGTTTTTTTTTTTTTTTTACTTAAATATTTTTTCAATAAAATAACAAAATACTCTAAATATACGAACAGTATTATAAAAATTAATTTTACTTTAAAATCAGATTACTAGCATTACCCCCGCATCCTAATAGTTAATACTAATTCACATAAAATTACTTATGCTAAATATTGAAATACCTACAATAATTTTCCTAAATCAGATTTACTTTAAAAACCTTATCGTTAAATTATTGATCGATTGAACTATCAGTGAATAATTTTATTATATTATACCAGCTTCATTTACTCACATTTGGTATGCTTCTTGGTGTTTTCAAATGTACTCCTCCAACTTGTATGACACTTGCAGGCAAAGGTCTTGGTGCATCGGTAAT
This sequence comes from Aphis craccivora, assembly GCA_009835225.1. Taxonomy (NCBI): domain Eukaryota; kingdom Metazoa; phylum Arthropoda; class Insecta; order Hemiptera; family Aphididae; genus Aphis; species Aphis craccivora. The sequence goes on from VUJU01005900.1 coordinate 5,157, forward strand.
GTAATGTGTGTTCATGAACACCAACGACGGTTTTATAGGTTTCACTAGATCATATGGCTGTGGGTCAATTTTTTTCAGTTCCATTTCTTTATATATTAATGCGAACAAACTAAAACCCAAAAGTACGACGTTTGAAAATCGTTGAGCAAATGTTTTAGGTACCGCGTGATGAGCCATCAGATGTGATACTGTTGCTGGATTGGACACGTCACCTAACACAGTATGCTCGATGTAGGTAACCATTGGCGAAGGGATTACGTATATCAGTGGCAAATCCAGCTTGAAAGCTACATATGATGCACATTCCGACGATGCTACTTCAGTAATGATAATATCAAAATTTGATTTACCACTGTTTAATATTTCCAGCATATCTTTTTGTTCATGAATTATGCTGCAAAAATGGCGAGTCATAGTCATGACTAGAGGTATCATTACCTCAGGTTTGCTAAACGTATTTAATGTATCCACGGCATCCATTGAGACTTTCGCTGGTAATTCAATATAAACTTCTGTATAGTTTACCTGATTGCCATCAGGAAATGGAGTAAATACGGTAACATTATGACCGTTATCCGACAAAGATCGGAGAACTGCGTTCAAAAAATTCCAATGACTTTTGCCGGCAATATTTTCTATTGCGAGAATTTGCAATGCTTTGACAGATTCATATGTAATCAAAACAGTAAAAATATAAAACACTGATAACTTCATCGTATGTAACAACGTGTTCAGTGTTACGGTTACTTCGGAATGACTGAATATAATATAATATTTATTTATGTTTTTTCCTTCCTTAAAGTATACTAGTTAATTGTTTTTGTTGCAAAATTACATAGGTAGTTAATGACATACCATGAAATGTATTTTTTCGAGGTTATCGTAAATTGTATCTATAAATCTAGAATATAATTAGTCGATAAATAATTACTTCATAATACCCAAAATTAGTATGGATTCTATTGACTATCGTGATTTTGTGTCTTGGAAATAATTATCTAGATTCATAGGTATACATTTTAACAGGTTTCTACTTTCTATTAATGATTTTTCATTATGTATTGTGTAGGTGTCTTGTTCAAGTTCATATGGTAATTTAACAATTGCTCTTAATTATTTAACTTCATCAAGGACTTATAATTATATTATTACTTAGGTAGTAATATTTTCAATACTGTTATTATATTATGTATACTTACTTATAAAACATTATTATATGAATAACTTTAATGTATAATAATGTATAAGGTACTAGTGTCAAGTTGTCTAACCAGATAATAATATAAGTTATATAATCTATTATAGAAAAATAAGGTTTAATATAAATTCAAATTTATATAAACATTTTTTGTAAGAAAAATGTTGGTTAATGTTTTTACATCTTAGTCAATATAACACTATTAATATTCTAAAATTATACCCATAAACCCATTTAGCATTTATTTAGATCTTCAAGCATCAAATATGATTTCATATTATAATTCAAACATTTTTATTCTTAATAAGTTACTATTTTTAAGGACACTACAACCGCATTTGTTATTTTGCAATAGAAATGCGTAAATGCTTAATAATCTGGTAACATTTAAATGATATAATTTTAACGGTATTTTTCAAATACTTAAATTAATTAATTGTACACTTTACTTAATAATTAATAACTATGATAAATAATATACGATTCTTAGAAAATTACAAAACTAATCTTCACTATAAGCAATATGGACAATTTGTAATACAAATATTACAAAATAAGATTCTAAATTAAAATAATTTTTTCTTGTAAGTTTCTTTATGTTAAAAATAATAAATATTAAATAATTCACAACCTAATCCATATAACAGTGACGATTTATTTAATAAAACCAACAAATATGATAAGTTTCCATGGACATACGTACATTTATTTTAAATAATTAATCGCAATCGCAATTTGCCGCTCGTAGCTTATTACATAATATTTAATACTTTCCATTTAGATCACACATTTATTTTATACATACTTAGATTATTGCAAAACTAAAATATTTTTTTTATATATATATATAGGTACATAGTTATTACATAAAAATTAAAAAAAATTAAATAAAACTTGCATCAAAAATATGTGATACCACGAAGAAAATCTTAATAATTGTATTATTGTTATAATCGGTACATCATTCTTTATTTTAAATCCTCTATCTCGGTGATTTTCCTAGGAGGCTCATTTCCCCAATATACTATTCGACTTTCAGTTTATTAATGTACCTACTCTTATTTTTTACATATATTATTAAAACGCTAAATCGAAGGATACGCACAAGTTATAAGTGATGTGAAATAATTATACATTGCTTCAATAACATAATTGGTAGTAGCTATAATATAATATGAATTCTCAGTACGTTTGTTACCGCCGACCGTGTGCAATGGTCACTGATAATCGCATTTATATAGCTTCCGATAGCAGTAAAACGCAACGAACAGCAATCAAAAGTATGTAGACACACTATTGTTAATCTTAGCTATAGCAGGTGCCTAAAACAACGCCACTACATATTCAAAAATATGGACCTCACTAAACCCAACTCCCTCGAAACTTCACAATCCGACCAGCAAACCAACAACACCAAAACCTTCGCTGAAACCACAGAAAATATACAATTTCCAAAAAAAGACCAAGCCATCGTTTTTAACTCAATTGAAGATGTACCTCAAATAGAGTATATTAAAGCATTCAGTCAACTCACTTCACCAAACAACATAACATTCGCCTTTAGAATATCTAATAACAGATTTTGTATTTACTTCGCAAATAAAAATATCGTGGAACAAATCATTAGCCAACAGTCACACATTATTGTCATAAATAACACAAAAATAACATTCCGCCGTCTAATCAACCCAGCCAAACGGACAATACTATCTAATGTATAGCCGATTATACCGCATGACGTAATTAAAAACGCTATCACAAATTTGTCAATTAAAAACCTATCATCGGTTACCTTTATAAAAGCCGGCTTTTCTAATAATGAATACGGGCATATTGGGAGCTTCCGCTGACAATTATATATAAACCCAAACGATAATGATAAACTACCTAGCTCAATCTTAATAGTATTCGAACAAACGGAATACCGCATCTTTTTATCAAATGACACGGTAATATGTTACTTGTGCAAACAAACTAATCACACATCAAATCGATGTAAAAAGGTAATAGAAAATAAAATTACTGATACTCGACAGAACCACCAAAATTCTCTCCCAAGTTTCCACGACACAGAAAACAACATTCAACAACATGATATTGAATACTTATCAAACAGTACTCCCAATTGCCCATCTTCCACCCAAGAACAAGTGGAACAAATTAAAAGAACTTTAAAGCCAATAAACCAATACAACCTCTAGCAAAGAAACCAAAACGATCAAACTCCACCGAACAAATTATATTAAAACTAGACGAGTCGTTATCATCAGCCAAACTGGAATTCGAAAAAATACCAAATCTAAAAATAAATTTCAAACAACTAAAATACATAATAGATAATACACTCAACATCCAAGACCCCTACAGTGTTTTAAATGAGTTCAACTATCAACGATGGAAATGATTGAAATTTTGGATTCGATCCGCCCTAAGGTTAAGAACCTAAGCATAAAGAACAGGCTAACCAGACTTTCCAACGCACTACTCGATAAAACCCTAGGTAGCGACCTTAACATGGAGCAATAATTAATATATATAAAAAAAAAACCCCTTAACTACTATGCAGAATATAAACTTAAACAAATTCAACATCATTGAATGGAATCCTAATGGATTTTATTCAAAAATCGATGGAATTAAACTTTTAGTCAACAAATTCTCTCCAATAGCACTATGCATCCAAGAAACTAATTTCAACAGCAACAAATCAATACATTAAAATAATTACTCAAGCTATACTAAAAACAGAAATCAGGCAGGAAGAGCGAGCGGTGGAGTGGCCATATTTATAAATTATACTTCCCCTTCTAAAGAAATTCCCATAACGTCTGATCTAGAGGTAATAGCTGTAAAAATTACAGCCAAAAGCAATTTAACCATGTGCAATATACTATATATATATTTACTTGCCAAACTCTCAAGATTTTAAGGCTTTAGATATCTAAAATATTATTGATCAACTACCCAATCCTTTTATCATCCTGGATGACTTCAATAGCCATAACACTCTTTGGGGATGCAATGACACCGACCAAAGAGGAACCAAAATCGAAACAATTCTTAACACCAATAACATCAACATTCTCAACAATGGCCAAGCAACAAGAGTTAACTCTAGTAATGGAAACCTTTCCGCTATTGACCTATCCTTCTCCTCTACAACAATATCTCCCAATTTAGAATGGGACGTTATTCGGAGCTTTCTAGTAGTGATCACTTTCCAATTAAAATAACCTTGTATTATACCACCCCCTATGAAATACATACTCGTAACTCGAAATGGAGTTTATCAAATGCTGATTGGAACATATTCCAAACGGAATTCGAAAAAAGTTTAATAAATTCATCTTTTCCAAATGAAAATACTGTTGATGAAAATATTGAACATTTTAGTAAACTAATTTATGATGCAGCCTCAAATACCTTTGAGAAACATAGCTATTCTGGAAAACGACCCCCGGTCCCTCGGTGGAATAAAAACATTAAACACGCTATTAGAAATAAAAAGACATCATTTAACAAATTCAAATGCATAAAACAAATACAGGACTTTATTGATTTTAAAAAGAACAAAGCTCAAGTAAGATTTTTAATCAAAAATGGAAAAAAAATCATGGATACATTTCACCTCAACACTAAATTCAAAAGAATCAGCTACAAAGTTAAAATCATAAAAGGGATCCCATCGATACAAATTAAAACCATTTTAGCAGACAATGCAATTCATACCAACCCCCATTCAATAGCTCAGTCAATTGGACAGCACTTCTATTCAAATAGTAGCAACGCCAACTTAGACCCTGACTTCCTAAGACATAAAAAAGGCACAGAAACTAATAATTATCCTTTCATATATAAGAATAAAAGCTTAGGAGACATTCTAAATGAACCGATAACAATTTGTGAATTAAATTCAGGTCTACTAGGAAAAAAGAGCAACAGTTGTGGTTCGGACAAAATCCCATTTATTTTTTTACAAAACCTACCCCCAAGTGTCAACCTCCTACTACTTAAACTTAAAACAATAAAAAAATAAAAAAAAATATGAATTATCTTGGATTGGTATGGCATAGCGGGCAGTGTTGGGTAGTAACGTAACGAAAGTAACGCGTTACTGTAACGCCGTTACTTTGTTTGTAACGCGTTACGTAATTTAATTACAATTATTTTCAAATAACGAAAATGTAATGAAATTTACTTTTGATGAGTAATTTATATAGTATAACGCGTTACAGTTTTAAATTATTTAGTACCTATTGCGAATTTCAAAAAAAAAAAAAACTTAAAAATAATGCGGGTATTATTTATACAAGTGGCTAATGATTATACGTTACTAATGTAATGTGTACATCTTCTTCAAATTATACCATATTTTCTGTAGGAAGTGTATTTCTAGTTCCTTTGCTTTTAAATGATAATTGCTAAGCAATTAAAAAAAAAAAATTGTAACGAGAAAGTAACGTAGTTACTTTTATATTTGAAAAGTAAAGTAATTTCATTACAATTTTATTTAAGTAACGAGTAATGTAACTTCATTACTTGTATCTCTAAGTAACGAGTAAAGGAACTTCATTACTTTTTAAAAGTAACTTACCCAACACTGATAGCGGGGGATAATTCATGAAAGTTTGCTGTTAATGATATATTAATTTAACGAAAAAGTCCTATTTCATTATTATAAAAGTGTTTGGTAAAAATTTTCTTATGGTAAATTTCATTGCGATAATTATTTTGTATCAACAGACGGGATATCGATTTTCAAGCATCAAATAATCAGAAATTAATATATTTTTAATAATTCCAACTATACATTTTATGGCTGTAGTGCGCGTAATTATAAGTAGCACTCAAATTATATATTACCTACGTAAACTACATTTTAAATATTTAAGTCAATTATTAATTAACTTGACTTGTATATTTTAAAGATAAATGCATAAAATATGCTTATTATTAACTAATTATTACTATAATAGTATTATAATCAGGAAATATTTTAAAGTTTTTACCTACGAGTTTATATTATTTTTTGAAAAATTTAAAAATAAAAGATAAATATAAAAAATAAAATCTTCAGTAAGATTATTTTAAACCATTTTTTACTAAAATTATGTACTCAAATATTTTCAAATAAAAAATTTTAATGACAATAATATACAAGCTGTAATAGCTATAATATGAATATGTTACATAATTGTATGGAGTATTTGAAAAATAATCAAAAATCTTTGAATAAATATTGTTTAAAACAATTTAATATATTTATACTATATACATAAGAACTCATTTCTAAAAATATTTTTTCAATTTAAACTTGTGTTAATTGCGAGTGAATAATAATATTAATACGATTAACTTACTTTTAATATATTTTTAGGTTGGCTGAGATGTATGCCGCCAATTGGTATAAAATTTGGCGGCACAGGTCTCGATTGTTCAGTAATGTGATTTGAGTTGACAAACACGATCGAAAGAGGCTCGATCGAATCATAAAACTGAGGTTGAGTTATTTTGATTATCCATTCGTGGTATTCTCTTGAGATTAAGCTGTATACCAATAGTGCAGAGTTTATACATCTCTGACTAAATATTCTGAGAAATGCATGGTTATTTAGTATATTGGATACAACTGCAGGCAAGGCCGTAGCCAGGGGGGGGGTTTAGGGTTCAGACCCCCCCCCCGAAATTTTTTTTTTGAAATAATATTGAATAGTTTGAACAGTTTTAAATGCCTATTATATTTGATACTTTACATCA
>VUJU01005901.1:0-12108 GCA_009835225.1 Aphis craccivora
TTAATAAACCTGATTCATTGGCTTCCACGTTTTCGTAATTATTATATCAAATTTAAATTATGTTACTGCATACTTATTAATTATATTATATTACATACAAACGTATTTATGTATGATATACCTGTCTATATTACTACACATTGTAAGTGCGATAACATGCAGCCACTAATAAAACTTGGAGACTGGAGTATTTCTTAGTTCATATCAAGTTTGATTTTAGCACCATAACAAAATATTAAGAATTACAAAAAAAAAAAAATTGTTCACCAATTTTAATCACAATTATATTGGTAAATATAAATTAAAATAAATTAAATTAATTTTTTTTTTTATAAATTATAATTAAAATATTAGATAATTACCTATATTAGGTAGGTACATTCAAAATAATAAATTATAAATTACTAAATTTTGCGTAGTGCTGTAGTATGAAGAATAAAATATGTGGCTTAGTAATATTTAAAAATAAATTATTTTATAACTATACTAATATTTTTGATTAAAATAAATGTACACGGTATATTATAATTTACCCAACTAGTCATTTTCTTAACTAATTCATGAAAAAAAGAGAAGAGTTTTGGAAGGAAATGGAAATTGTCTCCTCGTCGTTGTGTCGTTCGGATAATACAAATGATTTTTAAAAATGTAAAACAATTTGAATCCAGCAGTTAACTATCAACAAAAATAAATATAATTTATTAGAATTGAATCCAAGTTTTAACATGACATTTTTACTCTACTTGGAAACGGCTCTCTTATAGTTTTAGGCGTTTTAGCACCTCGTATTCATTTCATCTTCAGTTGCGAAGCTTACGACGTCTGCAGAACGAATGCGGCTGACAATTACTATCAACATGAGCATTTTATTTGACATGTATAATCTAAAATATTAATAATTATTTATTAATAAATATTAATTATATTTTATAATTTTAATTATGTTCATATACATATGTCTTACTACATATGTTTTACTAATCTGAAGGACATGATACAGGTTGTTTTGAAAACATTGCACCCTGTCCGACGTTCGCAGAGAAATACAACGGGTTTTCCATATACTACAAAACAACGATATAAGTATCTGGTACACACTCATATCTATATCTTATCAAACTATTATATACACCATATATTATCATGACGTCTAAGGTCTAACCAAAGCTGTTTCAGCGCGTTACCGTTGCAGGCCGTTTTTCGGCGTCGTACGTGACTCCGTATCATGATGGTTATTATCATGATTATTATCATCGTCGTGTATATCATTTCGTCCAACGCGTATAATAATAAAATGAGGTATGTACGTACTACGTATATTATAATATTATTTATAATCAGCAACAGAATAATATGCAACACCCCTTTTGACGCAACGAGCAGCGGCGGCTCGCCAACGACGTGTACCGACGGCACGCGTTTCGTCCGTTTCACCTGCTCGGTATATAATTGCATTACACGTAATAATATTATTATACTGCAGTCTGCAATTATACGCTGTGAACTTGGCCTTGCGTTTACGACTGGTGAAAAATAAAAAATAAAAAAAGAAACCAATATCGTAAATTTCATCGGACTATTGTAATATCGTGTACGAGAGCACCGCGTTTATTACGGATAGGTTACCAAATAACATTTCACTACGGATCGATATTTCGTCCCACGGCCCGTCAAAATTATGGTAATAATAGTGGTATAATAACGAAACGATTGGCATATTATGTGCCCGATGACTTTTTAATATCGCGGGTATAGATACCGAAACAACAATAATACGAGAATATTACGTTTGAACTTGCGGGCGTCGATCGTTATTTTGACGTCCGGAAGGTCAACGGAAAAATTCCCGATACAGATAAACAGTTTCCATTTCGAAATGATCCGCGATCGTATGGCGGGCACGCGCGTACAGATCTATTACACGCACTATACAAGGGTACCTACGTGACTTGTCGTTTTCGAGGAATGTAAAACCACCATCGCCGCTTAAACCGACCTAGTCATTAAACGAAACAAAAAAAAAAAAAAAATAGAAAATCCTCATCTGTCGTCGTCGTCGGTTACGAAACCGTTTCACGGCTGGACAATCGCGTTTCGGATAATGCGTTATAATGATTATAATAATAATGTCATGATATTGTTATTACTGTATTTTCATATTGTCTTTTCGGAAAAATCGTGTGGGAAACGACGCGTCTCCACTAGGCGATTTCCTAAGATACACAACACACACACACACACACATAGCCGTTTGGCGTGGTTTATGATATTATCCGCAGCACAATTGACTCCAAGGCGAACTCCGCCGCCACCGATGTCCCCGTCTGTCGTGGCCATCATAAGAACTCAACACACACACACACGCATAATATATATAGGTTAAATATTAATATTATTATTATTATTGCTGTTATTATTACCGGTATAATAGGTCCCAAAGTCGCGTGCCTCGGCCGTGCGTCGTTACGTTTTGTTTTCGTATACGCATACTTCGATTTTTTTTCTTCTCATAATTATATTTTTTACCGTCCGTACAATGATAGAAGGTCGTCGGTGGCGCACAAAAGGTTAATAACCAGTTCGCGCGCGAGCCTATAAATATTGTTATTATAGGTACATCCACAATAGCGCTCGTCTATGAGCTTGTCCGTGTCCGTATCCGTGTGTGCGTGTACCGCATTGTACGAGCATATAGGTAAATAAAATAAATACAATATAGGTAATATATCGGTAAACACAATACTATAATGATAATGTGTGATATTTATACTATAGCTGACCGCTGTGAATTAGCGAGGGATTGTGTTTAAGTCGTGGGCGTATTTATTATATAATGTGTATACGCGGTGTGCAGTGTCAACGAATTGACGCGATAATAATAAAAAAAATAATTGAAATAAAATACGAACGAGTATATGCAGCACACACGTTCCCGAGAGCACAATGAACGTCGCTCGTTTCGTACAATAACATATAACGACGGGGAGCGCCTAAAAAAATAAGCGTTTTTACCTATATGTGTTATTATTGTAATGTTTATATTATACGGATTATACGGTATGTGACCGTATCAGTAGGTTTCGGAAAGCTATAGCGAAAACACTATACAAGAGCCAACAGCGTGTAACGACTGAAAATGCAATCAAACCAGTGGGAACCCCGAGAAGACTAAAATGATTAACTTTTTATCCGCGGACAATATTATACGTATATCTGTATTGTTTACAAAACTGCAGTGAATTAACCCCGTTCTGTTGCTAAATTAGTACCTATTATATTACCTATACAAAAATTTTTTAGTTAATTCTCTTGTCGTAAAAAATCTAATTAATTGGTTTACACCGTAATGACTTATAATGTAAAAGAGTATATACAAATATGTTACACAATGTCACAAGTAACATAACATAAGTAATACACAAATTCATATTTTACTCAATGATTTTTGGATTATCAAGGTGTTATTCTCGTTACAGCTCTAAGAATTTTATGTATAATTCCTTAAAACGCAAAATATATGTAAACAAATGATTTTATTTAAGTATGGAAAAATTAAAAAATAAATTAAAACTAAAATTATTTTTGTCATTAAACGAATAAAAAAAAAAATAAATAAATATCAAAATATTTATAACAAACAATAAAATTTTTCAACATATTTTATTTGTTATGCCTATGTTTTTAATTATTATTAATAATTATATATCAAGTTAAATTCACTTACATTTTCGAAAAATTGTGGAAATATAAAATTCAATTTTATAATTGAATTTTACAGTGTAACGAAGCACAAAAATACATAACCATATAGGAACCACACATATCATATTTTTACAGTATATTATGCTGTATAAAATATACCTATATGGTGGTATGTATTATAAAATACATAAGTATAGAATTGATTATTAAATACTATTATATTTAATAATGAAAGATCTGTTACTGAAGAGAATAATTCATTAATAAAACTCTTATTATAGAACAAATAGGTTTGAATATGTTTGAGTGGTCACCATTATAAAAAAGAAGAACTTGTAAATTACATTAAATTTATGCTATTTTAGTTTATTATTAATCTTCTATAATCTATATATTATTAAAGAAAATAATTTCGCGTAATCATGTGGTAAAATAAACACGTATAAAATTGATAATGATGATAGGGTAAACAAAAAAATAGCTTTAAAATGTAGTGTCTCCCAATAACTTTTTGATATTGTTTTAAATATTTTACTAAGTAAAATCGAATATTCAATATATTATCTTATAAATATATTTACTACACTGAAGTTAACAAATAGTTCTTTACGTAATATAATATGCACGCAATTGTTCTGAGCATGAGCTAGGTAACTATTTATAGTAATAATTTACAAAAATAATATATTATTATATATTTATTAGTCATGTAGTTTGTCTATGTTACATGTAAAACTGTAGTCTATCAAGACTACATACATACATCGTTTATCGCTTATAATAAACATGGTCAAGTATAAGCTGATACGAGCCGCTATCTGTTTACGTGAAAAAACATGACAAACGTGTGTTTATTATTTTTCTTTCGAAAATTGAAAACTGCACAATATTTATGGATACAAGAAAAACGTGCCACTGGTAACGCACACGTGTATGTAAAAATTGAGCTTGACCTAATTTTTTCACGTTATACTAATATGTATGTCTTTTTAACTATAGGTATGTGATACGCAGGAATAAAATATGGTATTAGGTTTCGTATAAATGTCGTTTAAATTAAATAACATTACATTTTATATTATGTACAACACACAACTATAAAGGTGTCGAGCTGTCGAGATATACAAAGTACATAATATGCAGAGACATACAGTATACACGTAACCTTATGGTTTTGTTTTATATTCAACTAAAAGTATTTTTATGAAAAAGTAAAAGTTTATATAGAATATAGATAATATAAATATTTATATCTGAGCTACCCGAGTCTACGTGTATGATACATAACACGCCGACGACGTCCGAGAGCCAAAAGTTGTGTAAAATCGTATTATCGTATTATAATCGTATGCGAAAATCTCATGTTATATATCAATTGTGTGTGTTTATAAAACACGTGTATGATAATATCGTTATGTTTTAAACATTGGTTTTGATTAGTTATATTTATAATGGTATAATTATGATACCTATACGCGTATTACAGATTATGATACTATAATGTCTCTTGCAGAGCGTTCTCTTTTCACCATCAGAGACGATGCTAAACTTTTATGGCCAAGCTGGTGGGTACCTAGAAAAATCAATTACATTTGTCCGTATACATATACAATATAATAATATTTGTAGGCAGGTAGGTATAGTAATAATTTTGTGGTGTAATAACGTTCCTGAGCTGCGGAGGCTCTGGTTTTGACTTCACAACACGTTCACCGGTTATAGACCCGTTGAAATGATTAAACGATTGTGTCCGTGTGTTTTATTAAATTGATTTTCGAAATAATTGAAATATAAAAATCAATTGCGTAACAGACGTCGTCAAAATTATTACACGACGATGTGCACAATGGTATCATATTTATTATCATATTATTATATGTACCACCTCGTGCTCACGTACGTACACTATTATATTAAATATAAATATTAAAATATTATATATTAATATGTTCTCTGTACAATTTCAATATTCATGAGATAATATAAAATACCTGTTTTCCGTATGACGACGACTATTACATAAAGCAATGAACGTATACGCACTTAGTTATGTACGAGTAAGTAGTATAATATTATGCCTATTATTTGTATATAAGTTGACGTATGATGGGAACTAGTTCTAGTAGAAGACACATGTAATATGGTAATAAAAACCAGATAGTCTTAACATGACCCTACATAATGTTAGGCATTATGTTTGAGGCATTATCATTTTTTAATTTTTTTTTTAATTATTCTTAATGATAACATACGAGTATAATTTCATATTACGAAGTAGAATATTTTTCAGTGTTCAATACACAAAAGTAGAATTTCCTAATGATTAATTATTTATACAATTATTTTACACATAATTTTTTGAAAATTAATTTAAGTAAAATACTTTATTTAAATACTGTATACTGTATACATTAATATACAAATATATTTAAAAGAAATAATATTAATATTTATTAATTTTCAAAAAAATTTTAACTTTGAAATAATAAGTGTACCTTAATACTTAAATGAATCATTCAATAATAAGTATTAGGCAGCTAATACTATCATCTAATCGTATTCATTATATGTATAAAATGTAGATTCTTACCATACTTTTAATTTTATGATAATAAATCATCCTTATATTGCACATTTTGTAAGGAATCTGATGATACTTCAAAATATGATTATATTTCTCTGATTCAGAATAATATTATATTTTTACACAATTTTTGTTTTAAGCAAAATTAAACATAGAAAATTGAATATTATATTGTATTATAAGTTATAAGAATATTATGTATACCTATATATTATTATAACGATGACCTATATACTAATTTATATAGGTACCTAATGGTTTTGCAATGGAGTAATGGAGTGGCTGTATAGACGGTTTCCTTTTAGACTTGGATATCATTGAAAATTGCGTAAAAACATATGACGAAAAGTCAAATATAAGGATTAAATGTGTTTGGGGGCGAGTATAATAATAATAAAAAAAATAATAATGCTTGGTGGGACGGTAAATCGAAAGGAATTAATAATAAGTGCACGGTGACGGTGCGGTCTGCGAGAAAAACTATTTAGTAATAGATTTATCCATTGAGATCGGCAATAACGGCATTTATAATGTATATATGAGCCATTCAAAATGTATAGTACAATCTGTTTATATTATTGTTAACAACGGTAAAGAAAAAACAACGAGCATAATATAAGGTTTGGTAACAATAACTCGAGGCTTGTTACTTCATACATTTACTTATAAGTACATACAGACACACTATAAAATCACCAGTTTTTACTTTAACTATATGCATGCAAATAAGTATATAATATTAAGTATACTATAATATTTTTATTCGTATCGATAAGCTCACTTTATTAGTGTAATCATTTTCCATCATTTAAATTTGTATTCGTTGATAAATATAATGAGTGAGCATAATACAAGTGTTATGTTAGGTATATCTGTAATGAATAATAAAATTATTTATTTTGTAATTATTTTATATCATCAACAATCAACATAATGTCACTTATAATACTATCTATCAAAAAATTTTAATAAACAACTTTATTTCTTAGTAGTTAGTATTATAAATAAGTAAGTACGATGTATGTACAATAAACCGAATGTATAATAATAATATTCAAATAATTACAGAATACAATAACTAGGTGTATAAATATCACAAATGTAGATGATATACTGACGTTATTATTGCAGGTTGGTTGAAAATATAATATACACTTTAGTAATCATGATAATTAATCTTCGTGTCGATGAAACATAAATATCACGACTATTTTATTGCAACACAAACCACCCACGAATTTACTTAGCCCCGAGTAGCTAGTTCAGCATAATATAATAATTTTAAAAAATCTGATTTTTAAAAGTAATTTACAAAACATAAGTAATAGGTACTAGGTAGGTAGTTATAATAATAAATAAACTAAAAATATGGCAACATATAACTAAAAATCGTTTTAAATTGTAGTAATTTATTTTTTATCAAGTGTATTTTATGTACGAGCCAACCAATATAACAAGTATGGTTTCTAGTTTTTTCAATTATTTTAATATAGGTACTATTATTATAATAAAAGTGGTATAATATATCAGTACTCATATGTCTTAGTGTATAAGTACCTATTGTGTCTTTAACGTGTCTAAGAAAAAAGTGTAAATAAAAAAAAAAAGCGCAAACTGTAGTGGCTTTCCGAAAGACATTTTACATTACGCATAGCAATCAAAGTCTCCTGTATACATTTATCATTAAATCAATTTAAATCTATAGTATACAATTGTATGAGGTTGTTATACTTGTGCTAGACTGATATGATTAAATCCGATATCGAAGTCCTTCAACGTTGTCAAAATGTTGTCCTTCGTAGTTGTACCAAATACCATTATTGCAGCATAAAACAGTAATGAAGATGAAATTATACATCGACTGCCGTTATCTAAATATATTGTCCATCAAGGATGAAATAAAACAGTTTGATAGCAATCATATGAACAAACGAGAGATGCCACCAACGTCCAACGTGAATAATTCTAAACAACTTCTTGACAACTTGCAACAAATTAGACGCCTCGAACTATTGAATCTGTGCGACTAAGTTGAAGTGTATTAACCTAAAAAAATAGCTACCTTATTCGAAGTGTACCTATTACCCCAAGCATGTACTGTATTTGTAAAGACTTAAATCGGTCGTTATTAAATAAAACTGCCTTAGGGCAGTAGTAAATATCAAAAGAAGTTTTAAGTTAATATTTATTTAATATAAATATATATTATATATATATATATATTTATGATATAATTTATAACATTATAAGATACAAACCATGTAGAACAATTTGTCGAACAACAACGATAAATATCGTTTTGTTTTGTAAATAGATATTACGATGTCAAATTGAGACAGGTAATGTTTGAGATGTTTACAGTCCTATACAGATTTAATAATGATGGATGAATCTAATGCAATCGATCATAGTGTATAGTAAATTGATTTTCGTGAACGAACAGTCCTACATTATTGAGTAGGATATTATGATAGTTTAGAAAATAATAATAATATTGAATTGTTTTCAACTTCAAGTTTGTTGCAAAACTAAACGTTGACAAGACGATATAATAATATTTAAGTGACTAAACGTGAATTCTACTATTTAATCTTAGTATTGATCAATGATCAGTGTTTGTACATTCATAAAAGTATCTGGAATTTTATAATTTTTAGAGTCTTAAGTCTAATTTTATATTTGAATTTGAATTTAAATAAATTTTGTTTTTTTAGACTAAAATTTACAAAAAAATTAAAGTTTTACTGTTGATAATTAACTTATCATTAATTGTTAAATTGATTGCTCGTCACTGTGTCACTGTGCCCACCTTTATAAATTGCGTCCATGTTTATACTCTATACTCTAAATATTCTTTAAAAAAGAAATTTTCTTGAAAAAGTTATGTTATATATAGGCATGTGCGATATACCTAATAGTATTGTAGATATAAATGGCATATAATCGAGTTAGAAATTATGAGATAGGTTTGTATAATATATATATTATTAAAACGAAATCTAATTGCATTATTAACAAAACTCTACATTATATACAGGGAAAATTATATAACTATAAAAATTAAATACTATTGTACGCTTAGTAATAAATAATAATTATGTACATCACATAAATCACACGAATAAGTTTCAACCATATTATATAGTTAAATTTTTATTGGTTCGGCTTTTAAGGTCGATTTGAGAAACGTTGCAAACAATATAGCAAAGTGCCAAATAAGAGTCGAATAAAATATAAATAATACATAGAATTTATTAATATAATTATAAGCCACTACAGTTGGCGCAGTTTTTTTTTATTTGCAATTTTTCTAACAGACACAAAAGGTACATATATATAGTGTATACACTAAGACATATAAGTACTAGTATATTATACTATACCTATATTAAAATAATTGAACAGATAAAATATGATCATCGGATCATCGATATTGTGAAAAAAATTCATTAAGAAAGACTTATACTACAATATCATAGCCTCGACTGCGGAATAATGTCTGCACATTAAATTATATTAATCTCGTGCAAAAATTAAAAATCGGTCGATTACCGGACTACCAGCTGTCGTGTTTTAAAATGGTTTCGAATTGACGGGTGAGCTGAAATGGGCTTGTCTACAATCAGGATTATAGATGCATAGATCTTCGGCAGAGGTAAATATATATTGTAGTGCAATAATAACGGACGTGGATACATACACTTCTTGCAATAATGCAAGTGAGATGGTAACGGAAAAAAATGTGGCAACAATATAATATAATACGGGGTTCACGAGCAGTCGGCAATCCTATCCAATCAATTATATTACGAAAATCGCCATAATAATGGTGAAAAAAAAATTATGACAGCATTCGCGCAACGGTGAACGGTCGTTATTATTATTTTGACAAATAAACAATATTCCAGAACACATCGTCGATGGCATATAATAGTACCTGAGTAATAACGATTGGCGCTGGGAGGAATCGCGAAGCACGATTGTTCGCGCGACCGGTCCCGCGTATATAGGTGTATATAATATATATCTACATGATATATATTATGTACAGAATGATTATTAGGGAGCTGTCTTATCTGATTTTCACATGGCTCTATATATTATGCATTGTGCTTGTATATACAGGTTGATTTACCAATCATACTCACCCTCATTTTTTAATTTAATAATGAATTTATTCAAATTTTTATTTTTTGAATTTTTAAACATGTACCTATTTTAAGCCCAAATTTTCAAACTTTTAAATTTATTGTACTACTTAAGGTCTATGGTAGTACAAACTTTTGTTTATTTTTATTTACTTTTTTTTTTTATACCTACCTATAATTCTAAATTCAAACAAATAGTTTCTTAGTTATTGAAATATTTATACCTATCCAAGATAATAATTTCAAAAACTTTTCGTTCAAATTATGATTTAATATGTGAACATTTTCAGGAACATTATCCATTATATAATTTACATTAAAATAAAGAGGATTCTCATAAAAAAAAATTGAAGTTTGTATCTCCACAAGACATTTCTTAATGAATTCAAAAAAAAACTTAAGAATTTGAAAGATTGATTTTTAAGTAGATATTATATTAAACAATTAGAAAAACCAAATTTTAAATAATAATTGAAATATCGAAGAAAAAATAGGTGAACAAGCTTGACAAATCACCCTGTATATTCCTACATATTTTTGTTATTATTATAGTTTATATTAAACTATAATAATATTTATTCAGGTGTATATACATGTTACTCACTGCGTATTTCAAGTGTCTAATTTACATCGATACATGCGTGTTGGCCAGCAGTACATAATATTGACGTGTCATGAGTGACAAAGTGAGAGAACTTGTACAATGCCTAATACTGCACTCTTAATGGTTTTTATACTGCAGTGTATTCAATACGGACCTTTTAGCGTCTGTATAGACCTTGAACTGTTTTGGATTGCCCAGTTGTTGATGTAAAACGATTTCCTAAAATCTTAAATATATTATAATATACAAGTAGGTAGGTACATAATAATATGCATTATGTAAGTATGTATATATATTATTTATGTAGGTATATTGTATATATAGTGCAGTTGTTGAATCCTTTTAAAAACATTCTTTTATATAATGTACGTTCGAGTGGATACAATAATGATATTATGATCATTCGTAATCAAATCGTCCGTCTGTGGTCACTGTCCACTGAGTGCAGGTCAAAATGAAAATTGTTTATTTATAAGGTTTTGAAATATAATAGGTATATATTATATTATTTTATAATAGGTTCAATAGAGTTTAAGATTTTAGATGCGTGTATCTAAATCATATTTTATGTATTACAAATATATGCATACACAATACACGACATACAGATATCACAATAATTTCAAAAGAGATATAAAAAGTTATTTTTTAATTGTCATGGTCAAAACGTTAAATGAGAAAATGGTTTTGCTATAAGAGATTTATAGGTGTGATCAATAATAGCATACCTATATAGGCACTATAGGTAAGTGATATTTTTCTTAAGCCTCATCATATATGAAAATACAAGAAATCGTTGATGGTACCATGATAGGTAACCGCGAAGTGATATATTTAATCCAAACTAATCATCATAATTATTATTTACAACCACTTAACAAAATAATATGTATATGACTATATAGCTATAATGCTATATACATCACCGATATATCTATCATGACTGCACTGGTACCTATTAATCCACTAGTACAATTAATGTTCTATTATTCATAATATTCGTTCTTAATTAAATTTGTTTGTACATATATATTAAATGCATTTATACTCTTATACTATCGTATGTATAT
>VUJU01005902.1:0-12106 GCA_009835225.1 Aphis craccivora
GAATTTTAAAAACCGCCTCTTTTCGACTATTTAAACCTAGTAAACTTGTTTCACGGTCATAATCCGTTTTCAAAATTAAAATCCATCAAACCAATTTCTTTCAATTTTTTGTTCTAAAAACCACTTTTTTCATCGACTACAGTCCCCTTAATAAAATATTATTCAATCATAAGATATTTTTATGATTATTCCACACCAAGCAGTGTAGTGATCGGAGGTCACCATAAACTTACTATGGAGTAAGAATGAAAAAATAAACACGTAATTATTAGAAAATTAAAATTAATATATAAATCGTGTATGACAGCGCTATCTTTCGGTAAAAGTTTACACCATTGTCGCTGACATGATTTTTCGTGCACTCAGAATGGTTCTAAAAATAACCGATAGATGCCATTACAGTTATCGTCCAATGCGTCGATCGTACATCGTTAATCGTGTTTGACCATTGACAATGTTTCTTTTTGTTTACCTATTTCTCGTTTGCATAACATGTTTATTATATTAATATCGTAGTTAAATTGAATTTTTATAGCGTAAATAAAAAACCGTTAAATCCAAAATATAAAATTTTACTATCGTCTTACGCTGTTTGCTTATGAATAAAAACTTTATATTAGACGAGTACCTACTCGATACTTATAAAATTTTACAACTAGTTTATTAGATAAAATAATTTTGGTTTCCTTCCTATCACCGATTTTCAATGTTATATTATATTATTTTAACATGTGTATTAATCGGCAATTGCCACATGGTATAAAAACAAAATATCACTAGATTTTAGTACAATAGATAGGTTTATCAAATAATTTACATTAGAATTAATAGAGACTAACTTTTAGTATATAGGTATATACTACATTATATAAATAATATTTAAATTTATAATGATGGCTAAAATGAACGACTACATGACGTGTAAACGTTAACATTTCGACGTTCAACAAAACGAACAGCTATTTCATTATTTGTAAGTTAATAAACCGTTAATAATTAGAATAAAATGTAGATATTATTAGGTATGGTGATAATAATATTTTATATAATCTCAAATAACTTTTTTCTTTCACGTTAACCGTTTTATATTTTGTGTTCCGTGTTTATATGTTTATATCCAGTTAAAATTATCTAAAAAATTGCCAACTGATGTTCACTGATGTATAAATTATTTTGATGATGTTCTCTGTTTCTAGAACGTCATTAAGAGGACGCAACACCCTCATGTGTTGTCTCCGTCTTACAAGTGTGTAAGATAGAAAATGTACGCGCAACAGATGACTTTTAGTTCAGTTCGTTTAAAAATTTAAATGAATCGACCTATTATGAAACTTGATGGTAAAAACATAATCTGTGTTCTATTTTTGGTTTTTTACGATAATTTAATTTTCTAGCAAGTCATGCATAATATAATATAATATATAGCATAAATTAAAAATGCTCATAACTCGCTTAAAAACTGAATAATTGCGAGTGTGACTAGTTACTGCACACGCTGTATTACGTCTGTATAATTACACAAGGTGATTTTTGGTTTTATCATGACCAGGAAAACATATCTTATAAGAACAAAGTATAGAATTTTAAAAAAAAAATAAAAAAAAAAAAATTTCATATAATTTATTGCCAATAACAATACCTAATTGTTATTGAAATTAAAAAAAAAATAAAAATACTTCAAAAAAATCATTTTGATGATTCACGATATAAATAATAAAACTTGTTTAAATAATTGCGATAGAACTTAAAAATAACAAAATCCCTTGAATATGTATAACACTTAAATAACTACATATTTAGGAATCTATAGGTAAGTAATAAGTATAAATAATATTTTTTTTACTCCATAAATTATTATAATTATTATTTACGACGCTGTTACAATGTTTGTACTTTACTTCAAAAACACGAATGCACACAAATACATGCGTTTCCATAGTCTCCACCACTTAGCAACTTGTAAAAGTACAAACACCTTGGTCTTCTTTGTGTTTTCGAGCGATCGTGTGAATACGACAATTATTATAATATTGTGTAAACACCTATATAACAAATTGGACGGCGAGAAACGCCCATAACGAGTGTTACAACGTGAATATTCTTTTATTATTAGGCAACCGTTTAAAATAAAACTACATTAACTTTAAAAATATTGTGTATCTACTCACACATTTACATTGTACTACGGTATAATATGCGACTAATGTAATTTCGATCGTTCCGATGATAATATTTAATTTATTATTACTCGTATGATTCGCTTTCCAAACCGTGAACGTCATTAAAGTTTATATTTTCATCGAGCATTTGACGTCGTGAATTGTATTCTCGGTGGGCATAAATACCTAATAAAATAATACACATTTAGGTATAAGTCACCTATAGGTATACTGGTATACATTTAACTATTTGAGTGACTATACTTTATAAAAATGTGTCGTAGTACGTTGACGTCGTTTTGAATCTCAGCACGCGAGGGTGGTGTACATTTTTATAGCCATCATATTATATTACTCAGCCCTCAGAATTAAACTATAATTTGTGTAATTGTTTTTTTTTTCAACCAAAATTACAATGTCAGTAGAGGTCTCGAGGAAATATTGTTTCGGTCTGGTCGACATACGCAGTGGTATCAAAATTATAGCTATACTGAACATAGTAAGTAGATTTTACCTATGTAGTTGTATTATAGTATATTTATTATTTAGTCAATGTGTGTATTACACATTAGATTTATTGTAAAAAACTAAATTAATAAAATAATTAACCAAATGTATATATAGGTATAAATATATTTGGTTTACTTAACAAAATGTATAATAGGTATTATAATTAATTGTAATCCTTCGGTGTTCGGTCTGTTACATAATATATAGATATTTGTGTAGGTACTGAAGTATAGTCACGT
This sequence comes from Aphis craccivora, assembly GCA_009835225.1. Taxonomy (NCBI): domain Eukaryota; kingdom Metazoa; phylum Arthropoda; class Insecta; order Hemiptera; family Aphididae; genus Aphis; species Aphis craccivora. Next base: position 2,909 of record VUJU01005902.1, read on the forward strand.
ATCATCTCTTGCACCATACCTATACGTATACGTCATACACATAATTGGTAAAGTAAAATATATTATATACATACTTGTATTTTACTTCAATATACGTTAAATTGTACTCAGTATAACTATAAGTGTTCTGTGTTTAATATTATTAGCATTAAATCTTCTCATATTCCATTGTTATTAGTTGTTAAGTATATTAGTCTATCGCTGTTAAACCAAAAAATGGTCTTTTGTAATTTTTTTTTTTTTTTTTTAATTTTAACGATTATTAAAAAAAATGTTTAGTGCTTCCTGATCATAGTAAAACAAAAAAAAATATCTTGTAGGTACTAGGTACTGTGAATACAGTATTACAGTGTATAATATAATATCTAGACATCTACAAAGTAAACGGAAAGTTGCATATTATATTATATAATATATAAGAATGCGACAAAACATCCTCTCTATTCCCTAGTTTCAGTATGACAAATAGCGATATAATATTATAATACATAGTTATTTAAAATCATAGAATGATGGAATTGAGTCTATTTATGTAAGAAGGCGGGATATTTATGTAACGATCGGTTTCAATTATAGACATATCACGGACAAACCAGCAAAACACTTTTGATGTGGAAACTAATTTTCGTAACAACGAATATGTAGACGCTGTCCAGCATACGTTCCGTACTTGGTTTAAGATTCATTTTTGTCATTAAGTTCAGGACCGAAAATCAATTATTTTGTGGGTAAAAAACTTTTGAAAACCCTGAGAAACAGGATCTGTATTAAGAAATGGAAGTAGACGACTCGAACTGCTTGAACTACAGCTGAACACATCGAAGGATTTTTTTAATATCAACAAAACGTTCCACCCAGAAATATATAACCGCACTTCAGCTCTCTGACTGAAATTATATTCAAAACTACACAAATTAAAATTTGCACATTAAAATATATGTGTGTAAAAAAAAAAAATGTATAACTTAAATTGTTCTTATTTTATTTGCTTTCAAAACTAGGGAGGGTATTTGGTATTTTATAGTAACATTCGTAACTTTTACTAACAGAGCATGCTATAGTTATGTGTAAACGGCACAAACTATACAATACTTATATTCATATGAATAGTCAATACACCGTTTGTTATCTCTGTGAAATATAGACTATTCCAATAATAAAATCCGCTCCACTAGCAACCACGATACTAATCAGTAATCATTCAGAGTACCTATAATCATTCAATTGCACCTCATCAATTAATTGAATTATTTATGTTCGATTGTATATCGTGATGTACGCATATATACCTACCTATATTTATAAATATAATATATGACAATTTAAAAGTAAAACTTATTTTGTAATATTTAATCTTGAGATAAATGTATACCACTATAAATTATAAAACATTATGATAAATGAGCTACCCCATACTTCTGAATCAGCTTTCACCACTGAACTACCTAACCTACCTTGGATCGTCGAACGTCATAATAATATTTCATTATCATCACACTATTAAAGTTCAAAGATACATACATATATATTATATATATATATAATATATCACATATATTTAGAGTTCCTTTTTATAGAGATTGATCATGAAGTTTATGTATAATGTCGATTTTTGGTGGAAAATATTATAGTATTGTCCAGCAATATAGTTAACTATTATATAACTATATTTTATTTGATTTATATCTTATTTTATTGTTTCAGTGTGTTTGGTTGTTAGCCATCATATTGAATTTATTTTTTTTGATAGTCATACTTGAATCAAAGATTCGTTTGTTTTCCTCAGGTAAGCGTACACAATTTTTTTGTTTTATTCCTGTATTTTAATGTTGTAAGCATTTTTAGCTCATAATTGTTGTATCGAAAAAATTTAATTAATAACGTGACCTAGTTATAATTTTTTTAAGTTAAAATAATGTCACTTAAAAAAAAAATGGATGAGTAGAAACCGTTTTGTTATACAGTAAGTATCGAGTGGGTTTAAAGTAGGGCCGTATTTAGGAATTAGTCGCCCCGGGGCAACAAAAAATAAAAAACACCAAATTATAATACAATACAATATAATAACAATTTATTTTTAATTTAAAATTAAGTATTTTCCAGGATTGTGACTCTACAAATTCTTTAATTAGGGTATAATTAAAACGGTTTAATTTAGGTAGTTCACTATAGATTTAAATAGTCAATTTTTTCAGTTGTGTGCTCAATAAAAGTCAAATTATTCTGAGTTATTTTCAAAATATTAAAAGTTGTACTTGAAATATTTCCACTAGGTTGAACAATATTTGAGTTAAATGTACTAGTGACATCTTAAAAGATGTGATTTTAATTATTAATTTTAGTAAATTTCATTCAAATATTAGAAAGCTTTTCAGTTTTTTCTTTAACTTTTTTTGCGATAAGCAGTACCACTAAAGTTTTATTTTCCCCGTAATTTTACAATCTACAGTTAAAAAAAGCTAAACGATAAAATAAACAGTAAAATAGCTGATTTTTGTTAATTATCTGAATAACCTAATTAAGATTATGTACTAAACTATTTTATTATGTAGCTATAAGCTTTTTTATAAAATATTTCACAATTTAATGATAATTGTATAGGTACTACAATTTTAAGTGAAATAAAACTGATACAATTGTCACTGTATTTTATTTCTTAATCGGATTATCTTAATATTTATTTAATAAATAACTTATATTAGCAATATTATTTGAAACAATATGAAATTTTTATAACAATATTAATTAATAATAATAATTGGTATGTGGTTTTGGCATTAGCAGATACTGCCAGGTAGCATACAAGCATTCAGCTCAAAAATATATAATATCATCAAAAAGTATAAAAGCCATTGAACTACACTCTATGCTTATAAAATATATATAAATATAATATTGTAAGATAATACAAAGACATCCACATATATAATAATTTAAATATCTGTGAATAAATATAACAAGCAACATTCAAAAATTAATTTTAAATTTTAATAAGGTATATTATGAATACAATTCTTTTCGAATACTTACCTACTTTTTATGCCGCAAATAATTACTAAAAATTTTAAATTATATAATCCTGTGAATCAGTAAATGGTGTATGTAATAAAAAAATAAAAAAAAAACAAAATCAGAGGATTAAAGTAATGAAATTGTATATAAAGTACCCACTCCTCGTAAACAGCCACCCAGGATAACAGCCCCCTGTTGCCTCCTCTAAATACGGCCCTGGTTACAAGGAATAATTTTTATAAACATAGTTTTTTTTTGTTTGAAGTATCAAAAATAATGAGGAATCTTAGATTAATTGTTTGAATTTTAGATAAAAAAAAAAATGGGTAAGTGGGTACCGCTCTGCTGTACATTAGGTGCCGTGTGAATCACCATTATATATTATAGGAGGGTTAAATTTGAATCCAATAATAATTATCATTGTATATACGAAAAAAGATTCTGAACGAAGATGATTTGTCAGCCTAGGATATAATTTTCAGTGGTTGGTGATAAAGGTGGTTTATGTTTTAATGGCCTGAATACATCAAAATTTAAGTTCTTTTATAATTATTATAAGCTAAACTTATGGAAAATCTCGTATTGAATTTTCAATTCTTAGCTACTTATACAAAATTTTTTATGAATTATACCTACAAAATAATTTGCAAATGTTCATGGTTTTGACGAATTTTTTTGAATATTTGAACTTCAAATGCTAAAAAAAATCTTTCATTGAAAAAAATTATTTGTTGGATTAAATTAATAATATTTATTTTATTTTATTGTTGTAGCTTATTATTATACCTATATTTACGTAATTTACATATATACCTGTATTTTATAAACCTACTGTTTCTAGATAATGGAGTCGAAGAAAACATAAACAATGGAATACACGCCATATATAGTGTATTAAGTTCATCATTTATGGAAGTTGTTCTTCTTTACTTCAACCTTTGTCTGAAGAAATCAGTGTATGAAGTAAGTTAAACATACCGTTGTAACAATATAAACAAAAAAAAATAAAAAATTAACACACATTTATGATATTTCAATAACCTTACCGTAATCTTAAGATCGATATATGGTCAACATTAAAAATAATTAGTTTTTCCAGATTCCTCTTAACTACTGGTGTAATATTGTGTAAAGCTGCGTCATAACTATGTTTGCAAATGAAAATTATAACAAATTATGTGAAATAATTTTCACGAGTACCAACTATTTTTTCATATTCTTTAATATTGACAGTTTATTATTCTGTTATTTTAGAATAATAGATAACATTTTAGAAGATATATTATGAAACAACTCATATTTTATATAAATAAAATTACAAACACTAAATATAAATAAAGTATTATAATTTAGACTATATCAGTACACTCTGAAAAATATCTGAGGCGGGAAAACTATTTTACTGGCCTTTGAATTTGATTCATTCTGGTCCCTATGTATAATTAACGGTTTTTCAAGGTATAAATACATTCTTATAGACTAGGTATAGTGTTTTATATAACATGTTGGTCCCAAATTAGTAATTATTATTAAATAAAATAAATTATATCTTGTATTTAATAAAAACAGAATTTAATATTAAAATAATTGATATTGTATTTTTAACAATGATAATAATATCTACGACATCTATAATATTATTCAATATATTTTTATCTACAGACATAAAACATGGAATGTCCTCTACTCCTCTAGTATTGATGTTGTGAATTATAAATTATAATAAATACCTAACAGGCCACTATATACCAGCCGTTACTCACCAGTAAAAGTACCGATAGCTCGACATCCCTGTCCGGCACCGGTTCTAATAAAAGAACTAACTGTAAAAACTTAAATTTTCTTTTCAGAAAAATGTTCAAAATATCAAGCATTGGTTGGTAATGTATTCAATGGTTTTAATACATATACTCATCTACTATATTTGTGCAGCATTCGTATCTAATCAACCACTGTTTTTGTTGGGTATTGGACTTATCTCCAGTCGTATGTATCAACATATTTATCGAAAAATCGTTAATCCGCTAACCTAATAGTCTTATATTTTTTATGTATTCATTGTTGTTGCCATAATCGCTTCTAGTGGTCGTTTTGTTCATGTTGTATATTGTGAGACGTTTTTACTACGACGAACTTGGACATTCGGTGGTCCAAGACAATACTACAAATGGCAACATAATGATTCCACCACAATCCACATGAAAGCAATATTTTACATGTTTACGGATTGACAATGGAACCAGCAACTGGATTCCAAATGCAGTTAGACGCTATGCATGCTGCTAGATACACAAAATAAGTAATACTTTTTATTACAAATGTCACACAATATTTGTACTTTGTAGTGATTATTTTAATTCGGTGTTTTTAATAATATTAATAAATTGTATAAAATATAAATAGGGTAGTATATAAAACGATTCACTTTTTTTTAATTGTTACATACAAGTTTACATAAAATTATAATTATTGTCTTATATTATAAATAGGTAATAATAAATAATAAAGCACACGAGGAAAACATTCATTGTAGAATAATACCTCAATATATTATGATAGATTCATAAAAAGTACCTTTATTAAAAAAAGCTAATATTACAGTTATTTACATAGCTGTAAATTAGTGCAGGGTTTTTTAGAAATATCTGTCAATTATGATTTTACAATTGGGATGATTTATCCGTGACGTGTCCAAATCTAATTAAAAAAAAAAATAATAATAATTATTATTTAAATCATTTTTAAAATAATTCTGATAAAGCCTATAGCTTGTGGTATACCAAGTAGGTACTTAATATTTTTGGTTAATTTTTAGCATTAATGTTAAGTACTACCTAGTATTATAATTTATTTTGCTCCACTAACACAGGAAAATCTAAAATGACACCAGTGCCATACCACTAAGAACAATTTCCTAATTATTTAGCTTCCTACGGGCTACGTGTTTTTGCAATGAAATTAGGATATTTTTAGCAAGAATAATATAAATTTATATAAGTTGGACATTGTACTGAGATGACAATTTAAATAAAGTACCTATAGGTAGCTTATAAACGAAGTGTTTTTTTTCAATTTATATGATCCAACTATATATGGACATATGGTTGATCAAAACTATTGACTCTTATATAGTACGAGTACTATAATACTTGTATTACAAACTGAAAACATGCCATTGACTATTATACCTACCTACTTAATATTATTTCATATTGTGGTGATTGGTTCATCAACCATGAACCAAGCCCTGTGGAAGAATCATCGATGAAGTAATCCAGGTAAGTACTAAGCACGAAAGTAAATGATCATAAACTAATATTATACGTAACCATTACCATATACGTGTATTATTATAATACTATATTATATCAAAAAATACTAAAATGTATACTATAGCTGCTAATGTATAGCAGAATATTAGGATGATTTTTAATATGTTTATAAATTCATATAAGCCATATTATTATGACTAAGCTTAAATTTAATTTTAATCAAAAATAATCATTAAGTAGGTATATGTGGTGTCAAAAGCACGATACTCCATTTATAAGTGTTTTAAATTGCATAGCTGAATATTTTCCTACTTGAGTTAGTTATTAATTTTGAATTTTATTTCTAGGTTTTGTAATAGTTTTAATAATTTTTAATTCATATTTTAAAATTATGTTGTATAAAGCAGTGCCGTATCCAGGGGGGGGGCTTTTGGGCTTAAGCCCACCCCAAAATCTTTTATTTTAAATAGTATGTGTATATGACATATGTTTTTAAATTATTTCCTATTTTCGTATAGAGTTAAATATGAATGCTTAAGCCCACCACGAAAACAAATTCTGGATACGGCACTGGTATAAAGAAAGGTAGTCGCGATTACCTATGTAATAATAAGAGTTAGGTATACTACAATATACATCATATTAATTATTTTAGGTATGTTGGTTGAGACTTTGAGGAGGTAGTCAAGATAATAGGATTGAGAATCGTGGTAGTCGGGATAACTGAAAAGTACCTACCTTTTTTATTGCTATTATGCTATTATAGTACATTTCTTTACTGGATATTATACAATAATTATGTTGGCCGTTAGGCTGAATTCATTTTAATTTTTATTTTATAACATCATCACTTGTCATTGTGTTATATTTATAATTATATTAGGTATATTTAAATAAAGACACATTTTTTGGTGGTGTGGGTTTGGTAAATTACATAATTCTATGATATTAAAATTTGTAGGTCTGACATTCTTTTAATTTTTAAATACTTTCATATTCCACCACACTCTCATTAACGACCGTATGTAAATGTAGTGGTATCACTTTGAACACACTAGTTCTCATCCTCGTCCGATCACTGAAGTTACTTCTTTGGGCGTAGGTAGTTATTAGTTAATATTTGGATGGGTGACCGCTTGGGAACACTACGTACAGTTGGTTATGCTACTTTATTTTATAACATTATTTATTTATTTTTTAACTGTTTTTACAAAGAAAAAATATTTTTTGACACCACCGAGATCGATGTCCTTGACTAGCGAGAACTGTTGTAAAATACATTTCCATAAAAATTTAAATAATTCTTAGTTTTATCCTATTTATATACATATTATGAATAAATAAGTTAAACTCCACTAAATTCATTTTTGAATAACAAAATTGATTTTATCAAAATTGTTATACACACATATTTAAAAATCGTTTATTGCACTAAACTTAACCATCTACAGAAGGTGGAGATTATTCGAGATTCGAGCGAAATAAAATACGTTTAAATTCGATGTCTAATCAATGTGTATATGTATGGCTACATAAATAATTTAATAAATTATTAAAATTAACATGCAACATATTATTAAATTCACAATAAATTTATTTTTTAAGCGTCTCCTCAGACTTTGGAGACTTAAAGTTTACGCATAATCTTACTGTAAATAAGAAGGGGTACTCCGTCACCCCTCACTTTAACCACTGGGTATATGTAAAAAATTTTCGTTTTAATACCTATGCAATGTATGTCGAATATTTTAAAAATATTCAGAAATATACAAATGAAATTTCACTAATAAATAAGGTAATAGGTTCAAATTATTGTGATTCGTGAAGATAACTGATACAAATCTGAAAAAGTGAAAACAAAATAATAAGCGATTGCATATAAGCCCGTGCTTTTGGTTATTTAATTCTAACAAAATTATTTTTAATACTTCTACTTAACAAATTGTTATTTTACACATTTTTTTAAATTTTTGCTTTATTATGCATTACATTTCGAATTTTATACAAGTTTGCAAAAATATGCAACAATAACCATTAAGTATGTAGAAATATGCAAAAAAAAATTCCCGCCATTAGATTCCAATTGTTGTTATTCGTGAATCGTGAAGATAACTGACAAAAATCCCAAAAAGTAAAAAGGAAAAATAAATGGAATTTCATAGTTATCCGTGCTCTAGTAATAGGTAACAGTGGGAATTTGTATTTTTTTAACCTTACTCAGTCGGTAAACGAGATATTTAAACTTTATTAAACATCTTTGCGAAATTTTATCTTTGTAAAATATTACAAATTTTTTTTTATTATTTGCTACCTAGTTAAAATAATAAAAACAGTAATAATACAAGCACATTATATGACAATGAAAGTAAATAAATACCTATAATCACAGTACCTAACTATAAAATAATAAGCAAAATAAGACAACTGGATAAAAATGACTACAAAACAATTAATAATATTAATCTACTCGTGTATGGCGTTATTATGATCAGTGCCGGCGCTAGGTTTTTCATTGCCTTGTGCTAATTACCTATAAAAGGCCGCTGTTTTATCATTCATTTGTATATTTTTATTTATGAACAATGCCGGCCCCTAAAATTCCAAAAAAATAAAACTATCGCCCAGTGCAGTCGCACAGGTCTCACATGCCTTCCGCCGGCATTGGCGGCAACGATAGCGCTGCCTCGCATCACCAGATAAAATGGATTGACGGAGGGACAATCACGGTGGGTCTGCTACAATACTGTTTCCCAAATTCGCGCGTGCCCGGTACTCCAGTGTCATACTACTTTATTGATCGTATTCGAACAAAAATGTAAATAGTACAGTGTTAGTATACCCGATATCGTATACATTTAATATATGCTTAATACCTACTCAAACGATCAAAGCCTACAAACACTATAATACGATA
>VUJU01005903.1:0-12105 GCA_009835225.1 Aphis craccivora
TACTTGAAAATTTAATACAAAGTTCCTCATAAGTTATACTTATAGTGATTAAAAAATTATAAGACTACATAGGCACAATTTTTTTTTATTAGCATTTGAAGTTCAAATATTGACAACAATTCGTCAAAATCATGAATATTTGCAAATTATTTTGTAGGTATAATTCATACAAATTTTTGTATAAGTAGCTAAGGGTTGAAAATTTAATACAAAATTTTCCTTAAGTTTAGCTAATAATAATTATAAAAAAAACTTAAATTTTGGTGTATTCAGGCCATTAAAACATAAACCACCTTTTCCACCAACCACTAGAAATTATATCCTAGGCTGACAAATCATCTTCGTTCAGAATCGTTTTTCGTATACAATGATAATTATCATTGGATTAAAATTTAACCCTCGTACAATATATAGTGATCCACACGGCACCAAATTTACAGCAGAGCGGTACCCACTTGCCCGCTTTTTTTTTATTGTTATTCATTTGTGATAATTTATTTTTATTTCTTTATAGACGTTTAACATCAGTGAAACAACAAGTTGTTAAATTAAGAATTATAGTATCTAAATAGAAACAGAGAATAAATTATATTCAACTCTGCTGTTTAATCAAGAAATAAAAACAAAAAAGTATGGTTCAATACAATATTAGAAGTAAAATTATGAATATAAACTAATACTAAGTTTTCAAATATTATATTAATTTGTTTGCATTATACTTAATATAATATACATACTTATAGGGTACCTATAAATTATATTATTTATATTAGGTATTATTATTATTTTTTTTAAATTCAATAGTTATCCATTTTTAAATAAATATTTGATTATTATACCATACAATTATTGTATCGAAAAGCTTTTTAAAAACATATCTTATATAATTATTTAAAAACGGATAGTTAATCAATTATTCTATAATTTAAAATACTAAGAAATACATTAAGTTATTTCCATACAATATAACATTGTACATTAACTATAATTAATTATATTTTTCATTTTATTTCAAGAAGTTTGCACGTTTATTTTAAAAGTATATAATATGAGTCATAAACATTCACTCCGTGCAAAAATTATAATAAATTATTTTTATTATTAATTCGGGCCACTTAAGTCTAATACATACAAAGTTTTATTTATGATCTTAGATTGTAATTTTATTATATATATAAAAAAAAAGTTTTTGTATTAAAGTCTACCACGAAAAACCTTTTTTTTCCTGTATACACCTCAAAAACATCTGATGCAATCCCTTAAGAATATTGTAGACGAGCTAATAATTGCAGTTCACATACATTTTTCCATTTGTAAGTCAATTAGTGGCTACACACATATTTTTTAATTACAAAAACAATATTTTCATAATTCACTTTAGAGCCACAGTTAGCATTTATTCTGGTTTTTTTTCTCTATTAGCCGTCTCTTCACCCGTTCTAGTACGCAATTCGCCCGGCTGACACTAATAATTTGTGTTTACACAAGACGCGCTAAAAACGCCCTTACAACGCGGTCGCAAAATAAACACATGCACGCGCGCTTGTACATCCGTCCACATAATAACCCATGGTTATAAATTATTCAGCACAGCACTCTTGGTTATGTCGCATTTATGCAAATATCCAAAAGTTTTTAATTTTCATAGCTGCGGCGAACATTTTATTGATAAAGTCCCTTAATTTGGCTAATATGTATACAACTACATATGTTAAGGTTGTGATTTGTTTCGATGGCGCTTATTATGTCTTGCAATAATTGGAATAAAGGTCGTTAGATGATGATTCATAAGACTTTATTTCACTACTCAAATATTACACGTTTCAAAACTATTTGCTGTTAGTCAAACAATGTTAGTATTTCTTTAAAAACTGATTGTTTAGTGAAATATTAATTGGTTTAATCGTTAATCAAATATCCGTTATTTGAGTTTATAGGTAATAGTTAACAATGAATAGGTTATGAATATGGTACTACTAATTTTTAATACGCTTTCTATAATTAAAATAATATAAAAACACTTACTACTTATATTATTTCCATGAAATTAACACAGCGTTGGTGTTTTTTTTTTTTTTTATTTATATAAATAATATTTATGGGTTATTTTCACGTAAAGTCTTAAAATATATTCATCACTAAATATTTTAATAAATGTATTCATACCAACCGAAAAATTAAATTTTATAGCGCCGTGGGAATGTTTATGAGGGACAACCATTTCGTTTGTCGCTAAATATTGGTCCAAAGATTTCAATGTAAATTAAAGGGGGTTTTTACCCAAAATATGAACACAAAAGTTATACAACATTACAAAAAAAAAAAAAAATAAACACAATTTAACAAAATATATTTATATTTACCAACAATATATAATAATAATATAGGTACCTACATTGTATATTGTATTATATAAATATTTTTTAACATAGTATAAAATAATAATACAGTGCAATGTTATTTCATTCAGGTAGATACACCCTATTATTTTAACACCGGAATACTCTTGTTCTTTTGAAATTTCTAACAATAGGTCATATCTCTTACTGCCCTTTGTCTCACGTTTTCCGCCTCTTTATATTTTTACGGACATAGGTAGCCCATTGATATTTTCCCACCACCAACGCGTGTGATTCTATTCTTTATTTGTGTGTTTAACTACCAAAATTAACTCAACACAAAGTTTCAATGTCTTTTGATAAATCTTGCACAACAGTGAAAGTTTAAACTTAATAGTTATTTTAACTAATATACGAGAAATTAAAATAAAAATCTTGTTTAAAACATTTTTTCTTTAAGGTGTCCACCCGTTTATTTAGAATAATTTAAATGGATTAAAACAGTATTAATTATATAATACCAATTTTCAAATAATTCCATTACTTAAAACTAATGCTATTAACTTTATATAGAAACTAACGCTGCTTTGAATTATTCAATATAGTATATGCATAACATATTGTATTAAATGATAAAATTGTACTATGCATAATTCACTTATTACAAACAAATTCAATTTACTCATTGAATATGTCCTTTTTTATTTTTGTTTATTTTTAAACTAAAAAATATTTTAGGTTAATTTAAATTTTTATAAAGTATAACAACATTTCTAAATAAAACTTTTAAAAACATCTAAAACAGTTTGGTATTACATTTTGTTTTTATTAATAATTAAACTTAACTCGATAGTATATTCTACAGTCTATAGTATACAAAATATCTTATACAGTTCCACAGAAAATATCTAATGATATCACGTGCATACGTGATTATTTATAAATAATTCTTAAATAGGATTTTATATGTGTGTTCATTACAGTTTGATTCAGACTGAATTAATTAATTTATGTATTACTTTTTCTTGTTTCCATATTTTTATAACTTCTTAACACATAGTACAAGTACATATTCAGTAAACTAAACATATTTACGTCTATTGATTTCAAATTAACAACAATTTATATTATAGAGTTTAATATTCATACTATACTTTTATTTATGATATTATAATTAACCGTTATTTACTATATTATTATAATTATTGTAAAAAGCCAACTACACAACAATATTAGACTATGTAACTATATTTTCTTCTACATTTTAAAATAAGAAATAATTGATTGCAAAATTTTAATTAAATTAACCAAATTTATTTCATAGAACATGTTGGTGTAAATGCATTCATTTAAACCATAAGATTAACGTGTTTAGAAATTATTGATAGTTATTGAAGTCTATACTTAGAACCTGGTTACACATGATTTATTCCTAATATACTTATACACTTTCGGAAACCCAGAGATATAAGACGACCCACTTACAATGTAAATATTACATAGTGTAGTAAATATTTGCGCATGTTATTCACCATAACCTATCCTATTGACCGTTGTACATACATGATTTTCATTTGTATATATAGAAACCGTTTTAGTACATACGGCAATACTTATGCTAACATAACCCTATCTAAACGTCAATGGTTATTATTATTACTATTCTCTTTTATCTTAATTTCTTACCTATATATATATGCATATATATTATACACATTACACACACACACACATTATGCACCATGAAAAAGGTTACTATTATTAAATAATCCATTTTCTGTACAAGGTATAGAATACATATGGATGATATTTCTGTCACGTCGAATTTGATAATTTAAAAAAAAAAACTTGCTGTAAATTTAGATAAAAAATGCATAGTTATGGATAACAAAGATTTCAAAAACAGTATGTTAAGTCAGAGTAGATCACTTATATCACATTTTTAAGAGAGTGATTTTATGTTTAACATTTTTAACTAACGTTAACATGACTGAACTAATTTCATTGTAATTCATTATAATATTATAAATGACTGTTGAATTAATTTAGTTCTTTTATTTTTGAACACTTACAATTTACAATTTAAAATGAATTATTTATCATAATTAAAATAAAAAATACAACATTGCATTAAAATAAAATTTTATCCATCAAAAATACCCATTCTAAAATATGTGTTTTAATAATTGTCAGAACTAGTAACGTAATACTAATAAACTCAAAAATAATTGTATGTTAGAATGTCATCAATACATTTGTAAAGCCCTAAATTTGTTCTATAAAATATAGTGTCTCAAAAAGAACACTTTTTTAAATTAGCTAAAAATACATTTTATTTTTTAAAAAATTCAAAAAAAAAAGATAGGTATTTACATTTTCAGGAAAACATCCGGTTTACGTATGAAAAATAATTTCATCAGAATCGTGCCCCCTACCACAATACAGCAGAGACCATTGGACTGATCCATGAGTTGTTCTCGAATCACCTCATTGCAAATCGAAGTTACGTGAACTTGCCAGCAAGGTCACGTGATTTAACTCCTTGTGATTCCATTGGGGATTTATCAAATCCCAGGTTTACGAAACAAAACTGAGTACCATAAGTGATTTAAAAGAAGAAATTTTACGTGTCATTGCAAATATCACCAGAGAGAACTTTACTGTGAAGAGATTGTTACTAATTTTCTTCTTTGTTGCAGCCTGTCAACAAGGTATAGGAGGATATTTGAATGTAATCATTTCTTGTCGGATGTTATACAGAAACTGTAAAAATATCTTTTTTATTATTTATCTGAAAAATAAAATGTTTTTTTTTTTTTTTTAGGTAATTTAAAAAAGCTTTCTTTTTGGGAAATTCTGTATACATATTAAATCTATTAAATAATTAAATATATCAATAAATAATCAATAATATACGATATTATGATGATAACTATGCTAATATTAATTTTTTTTAATTAGGAGCATACAAATGATAAATCAATTGTTTTTTTGTCATTACATTTAACGTAATATTAAATTAATATAATTTTAGTAGGTATATTAATTGATTAATGATTTTCACTAAAGTAATTGTATAATGCGATAGAGTAAAAATTATTTAATATAGGTACTGTATAGTCGTACATTTGCTAATTTGAAAATGGTTAAAAATATTATTTAATTTTAATATACGTAATAAATTTATCACATTTCTGGCATTCGATTAAATCATTTATGAAAACAAGTTTACCACATTAATTCATGTTAAATTTACGTTTATAAGTAATTATTATAAATAATATTATAATAATAAAGTGGTTGATATACTTAAAATATTATCATATTTGATACTCAATTAATCTTGCAAAGTAAGAAACAAGCTACAACGTATCGATTTTGCGTTTTGACACTAATTAAGCAGCAGGGAATACAATAAAATATCGTTAGACAATGTTAATGCGCAATTGAAAAAAAAAACATTATCTCTTGATAAAAAAGTGGTATTTTTTTTAATTCTAAAATAAAATTTTTGATACGTCTTCTGCAGATAAATATGTTATACTATGCATATATTGGTCATAAAATTACATTTATTCCATAGATAATATTAAAAAATAATAGATAATCAAATAGTGCTGTCTCATAAAATGTGCGTTTATTAAAACATAATTAGCCATATTAAGTCTTAAATATTTAATCAAGTTTAAATAGCATTCTGCCATAGGCAACATAGGTTTAAAGAAAAAAAATACTGTACTGTTTTTTTTTCATTGAGATTATATTTTATTTATTTATAAGCATAGTTTAATATTATATCTTTAGAGTAGATGAATAATGTAGATATTTTTGATATCATAGTATTAATCTGGCACTATTTAATAATTTTTATGATGCTCAGTACTAACTTTATACGCTTAGCTAAATGTGTGCATAAATTAAAAACTTTATTTTTTTATTTATAATATTCACATGGTTATGCATCAATAAACATAAGTTATCCATTTCCAATGAATAATATTGTGATTTTATGTTTAGCATTATCTGCTAAGCGTATTGTGTTGGGAAATTAAAATGTTTCATTAGAATAAAATATCTAAATGATGAGAATATAATAACTTTTTTTTATTAAATACGATTTTTTATATAACTGTTCACCTAATAATGGAAAACAATTTAAAATCACTATATTATTTTTGTTGGAATAATTTGGAATAAACAAAATACTACAATACTGTGGCTGTTCAGAAGTATATATAATCAACATTTACTTAGAATCTCATTTCCGGAAGAATGCTATCGTGAAAAGAAAACAGTTTCAACATCCGGCCAGTCAGGAAATTCGTAGTATAATTCGCTTGTCTGTCCATTTTTCAACGGGATAAGTAAAATACTTTGTCAATTTTAAAGTAAAATTCAAATCGTTTTAAAGAGCAATGGACATCTTTTAATTCATTAAGAGTTAGTTAATATATCTTCAAATTGTCTATAAAAAAAACGTATTAAGTTTATACTGAATACAAGTTATATACGTATGATATTTCAATTGAACTATATAATATTTTATGTGGTAGTCGATATTCAGCTGCTTAATTACCTACTAATTATAGGTATTTAAACTATTTTAATAATTCTAAAGGTTTAAATAAATGTTATAGTAAAATTATTACAAATCTATTTGTATTTTTATAAATCAATTATAGTAAGTATATTAAATTTTATATTGAATAATAAATTTTAGACAAATGAATAAATGTATGAAATTAAACATAGATCATAAAGATATCATTTTTATCATTTAACATGAATTAATTTAATTTCATGATTAAAATGTGGCTATTTTGATAGAAATGTATTATTATTTTTAAGTTTTAAATATAATCTGCGCTTTTTGAATAATATAAGTAGAGTTGAAATCCAACCATATTTAAAATTGTCATCTTAATATCTTAAAGTTAATTAATATCATGTATTTCTTAACTAAATTATTGATTTATTGTTCATATTATAAGATAAATGTTTATCGGTTAAGCTGTATAATGATTTAGTATTACTTTTTTTTGAAAAATTATGTAACACATTTGTTGGTCTTCATATAATTATAATGTGATACACTCGAAAAAATTCAGAATTTTATAAACCAGAGTATTTAGATATTTAACTTCGCACCCAAGTGAACTCGTCCGAATAACAATCGAAGTATGAACTTTGCTTTGGATTTATACGGCTATTGCGGGTAAAAAACTTTCGACAGCATTTTTCTCTTACTTTAAAGATAACGAACATAAAAAAGTAATACGATTTCGAAATCCTTTGCGAAACAAATATGGGGGTTATGGAAGACAATGGATTTCATTCTGATTCCTGAAAACATTCGAACCGGAACAAACGTGGTCAATTTGGCTTAGAAAGCTAAGATCAACTTTTCATAGTTAACAAAAAAATTACGTTTTGTTCGCTGTAAGTGTGTTTGACAGATATTCTTTGGACAATTTGAAATAATTAATTTAAGTTGTCTGTTGATTCGTACATTCACGGTATTTAAAAAAAATATGTATTTCAGTTATTATTTACACCACAATGAAATTAATATTATTAATTCATTTTTTTTTTTTTTTGAATTTCAAACGAGCCAAAGAAAATATTGTACAATTTCTTAGGTTGTTTTTAATTATAAGTAATGAGTTTTTCAGTGGTGAATCAGATCAAAAAATAATACTAATAATTAATTAATTAATTGAATTATTAATTATTATTATTATTATACAATACATTATAATGTCTTTAAACCATAATATAAATATACATTCTGGATATTTGAATACTTAGTTTGACTATAATACATTGAAGTTAATTACCTCTAGTTTCATAAATTTACAGGATATGTAACTGTAACTACCTAGCTCAAAACTAAACTCGCAGTTTATTATTCGCTATACAGGAATATTCAAACGGTTGCATAAATTAATTTCAAAACATTAGACATATTTTACTCCTTGTATTTCTGGGGTCCTTCTCCAGTTCATTCTATGTCTGACATTATAGAGCCCACACATATCCTTCGCTCAATTCTCGTAATCTTATCATCTTCAAACACCAAGGAATAAGGAACCGTTTTTCATTCCAACCATTGTAGGAGCTGAAAGGATAAGTTTCGTGTTTGGTGGCGCGAGAAAGGAAAATAAATTTACTCACTACCCCAAGCATATGGCCCTTTTCAGATTCTGTACATGTGGTAATGGAGCGGTAGCTATGAAGGTGTGTGAGAAAAGCAGCAATTTAATGAATAGTGCTGATAACATCACGGTCCAAAACTGCGTTTATCTGTGGGAAATACGGGTCCTGTATCCTTCCATGACCGGTTTCTCAACTACGAGTCCAATCGGTATATTATAAAGATGATCATAGTAGATAGTTATATTACTGTTAAAATCAAATTTTAAATGTCTATGAACTCTGGAATCTTGAACATAGAAAATACTTAACGTAAACATTTAGTATTAAAACCTTTACTAGTGTAACAAAATGTATTTGTTCTGAAGTAAACAAAAGGTTTAAATTCATAAAAAAAAAAAAAAAAAAAAACTTATTGAAATATAATTAAATGATATTATTCAATAGTATACATAGATAAATAAACAAATGATATCCAGTTAACGAATATTAATACGCAATATTATGTTAAGATATCATAATAGATATTATGTAGAATTTAAAAAGTAATTGAGATTTATTCCTAACACTTATTGCAGTGTGGATTTCCACATTAATTATCAACCCTTAAAATGATGATTCAAATATAATTTTTAAACCTGATGATAATTTTTCAATTTACATTCACTACGTTTTCCTTTTTTGTTTTACATTTACCGTTAACACGGTCCCCAAGGAGGGGATTTTCGCATAACAGATCTACGTGTTTTGCATCTGTGACCGAATTTGTCCATACTACTTTTCTTCACGAATGTAAAAACAACGCAAGTTAAGATTGATTCCGAAATCAAACATTTTGAAATCAAAATAAATTTATATTCACCACAAATAGCCCTAAAACAGTATTATGGACGGATACCATTTTTATGTTTAATAATAATAATAAAAAAAATATTGTAAAAAATTCAACTAAGTGCTTTTTTTCAATTTACAAAGCCGTATTTTAATAGTATAAAACCGGTATAATTTAAGTTTATACTTTTTTATTTCTTCGATCAAACCAGTGGTTGTTTATTTTGTAAGAAAAATGTAAAGATAATAATTAAATCTTGATAATTATATTATTATAACCTATTTTGTAAGTACTCATATATTTATAAATATTAATAAATAATAAAACATTATATTTATTCTAAAGTATGTATTTAATAAGATACACTATGCCATAATATTAATTGTATGTTTAGTATAAAAAATATATTATAAATAATTTAAATATTTCAATTTATTATACTACAATATATATATATTATGACAAACGGATTTATGTTGATAATTCACATAAACCTATTCTGTACTGCAGATATTATTCAAGGCTTTTGAATAGGTACTACTTTTGGTATTCCGGAAAATCAATAAGTTTACTATTGAAAAAAAAAAATGCATTTTTTATTGTATTCTACACGGTGTACAAAAGTTCAAATATTTTACGATACTATATCTGTCAACTTGAATTTTTTTCTTCCTCATAAATATAAATATTATACATTTATTGTACACTTATGTTATGTATGTGTTTAATTTTAATGAAATCATTTGCTATGAATTATAGTTTATGTAGCACTTTATTATTGTGTATCGAATGATGTATATAAATATTACATATTTTATATTAGTGAACGATTAAAATTACTGAATTAAGCTATACTAATAATTTTCATAAATCTAAAGTATGCAGTATACTTTACGATATAAAGATATTTATTTATGACTTTTCTTGAATATTTAAAATGTTTTGAAAACTTTTTGATTCCGCTTGTAAGAACCACAAAAAAAAAAAAAAACATATTGCTAAACTACACCAGGTTTTTTGTGAGTTCTCGCTCGTTACAACTAGATGTGTATTGTGTATATACATATTTTCTATGCCATCCGCCGGTAAATGTTTAATATTTTAAAAGAAGGAAAAGTTAAAGAATTTTACTTCGCAAAATAAATGTATTATTACGATGATGTTTATGGTCAGTGTGCATTATATGTGGTGGTGTCAGATGCTGTTGATGGAGCTCGGATGTGGTTGATAGCCTATATTAATTTTAATTAAAAACATATTAATAAAACCACAATTTTTTTTATGTAAATTTAAAACATTTTAAAATTATCACATCAATTCAATATGCTCACTTGAGTAAGATATATTGATGGATAAAAAGTTTGGTGTTATAAATTATTTTTATAGTAACATTATTAAAAACGATAATTAATTTCTAATGGTTACCTGATAGTGTGCTTAAACTACATTATTCTTGGTTATTAGTTTTATTAATTAACATAACCCTAAAATTGAAGTACTATTGACCTATAATATACATTATAACTGTAGTACTAGCACGCTCTAAGTGTATCTTAAATTATTTAAACATACAATTTAAAATTTAATTTATAACTAAGATTTTTTATCTTAATCAAAATTACGTAGAATAGAAAAGTAATTTAATTTCTATAAGTTGTATTATATTATATTTTTTTTAATTTTTAGAACACCTTCAATATAGCTTAAATTTGTTTTTTAATCGTCTTGTTGGATAATGTGTTATATACAAGTGTTATAACTTTGAGTTGGAAAATGGTTTTATTGAATCTGTATTACCTATATATAGTTGTATATTTATTATAGAGTTTAAATCTAATCAGGAAATTTCTATTATAATGTATAATATGTATAAGTATTATATATATATTATATATATAATAATTCTTTAATACTTATCAACTATAAACATGAGTAATATTTATAAACTAACCTTATTATTATTATTATTTAAGAATTGGATTAAATAATTTACTTTCTTTAGTTGTCCCATATTAAAAAATATATTTGATATAATGAATACACATTTTATAGTAGTTTTAGATTGTTGTCATATATTATATTAAATTTCCATAGTTTTTAATACAAACCTATATTATTTTTTGTGAGTTCTAATTTAAAGTTATATAAAATGTGTTTAAAATAAATATTTTTGAGATTATAGTGACTGAGTACCTTAAAATGTATAATATGCAACATAACTCTGTGCACTAATACACTATATCAAATAGTCATAAATTCAGTGTTCAAAGTTTGCTTCGGAGAGAAATATAAAGACATATTCTCTCTCTTGAGTGTCATCTACAAAATTAAATAATATATAAATATGATTAATAATACAAATGAAATATGAAAAGATATAGGTAATTAAGATACAAGTACTCGCTTGTTTGACTTCGATTACCTTTTCGTATTTCAGTATTGTAAAGTTATTTTTTATTTTAAATCAGATATAAATCATTGGATTCGTGAACAATTTGGAGTATATTTCTTTTGTTTTACTATAGTTATTATAGACCTTTTTTAAAAATTCAAAGCATTATTATACATATAATTTATAAGTTATAACTTAAGATTATCAACAATCAATATGTTTTAAATATATATTAATTGTGTAAATTTAATTTATTTGAATTAAAAATGTATCATTATCACAAAATAACTTAAATAGGTTTATTATTATTTAATTAATTTATTATTATTTTTTAGATTCTGAATGGAGTGATGAATGTATTGATTTTACAATGATGTGTGTTTTTTTTT
>VUJU01005904.1:0-12098 GCA_009835225.1 Aphis craccivora
ATTTTAAATGGCGTTATGTCGACTGTTATTTAATAAATATTTAATAAGTATTGTTTCATACCTTATAGTTATAACCAACATCTCTTTTGGAGGCACGCACAAACGTAATTGTGTATCTTGACGGCGAATGAGATTTGCTATTTGGTCCAATATATTGTTGAATGTTCCAAAACTCTTGCGAAAATAGTTGAAGAACTTAATTTCGTCTTCTAATAATTTGTTAAAAGTTGTATAAAATGCACCTTCCACATATCTAACTTCTAACATGGGATGAACCCAATACCTCCTTGTTGAGGGTTGTTTATTAAATTTACGTTTTTTTCGAAGACGCAACAATGCAAGAAGTGCTAACCTTTTTTTATTGTTATTCATTTTAATTAATTTAAAAGGATACTCATTCAACTTAGGTACTTAGATAATAGGAACTACGAACTAGTATTTTAGAGACAGTGTACACGAACGATTTGAGTACTAAAATCAGTGATCAGGTGATATCGTTCTCACCGCCGACGATAATATCGGTCGTAATGTACAAGCAATATCCGATATCGTCCTACACCACCTACGACAATATCGGTCGATAATATCGGTGAGTGTGAATGCGCCCCAAAGATCAGAGAGATACGTGATTTCCACGATTAGGTTATTTTGGCAACACGCAGCGTAAACAACATGTTACATTCCATAATTATGTAAATTATCATGATAATATAATACCACTCTAAATCAAGTCTAATTAAAACGATTAATAATACTAATCAACTGTACGTTATTGAGAACTCATAGAAATACGAGTAGAGGACTTAGTATTATTCAATATTCAGAAGGTAGTTAACTCCAGTGTAAGACTATTGCTCGTCGTGGACTTTGTCACAGCCACATCGTCGCGAGTTTACGGTCACTCCCCAGTACTTGTAATTATACATAGCAGTAAGCTATTTTTTTAACTTAGTTTATTTCATTGATTTATTATTTTGTTGTTTAAACTTAATAAATCAATTATTTTAATTTACAAACATCTACCTTTCTCATCAACAACTCAAGTTTAACCAAGGAACGTGCTACGTTGCTTAAATAATAATTAGTACGTAGTTGCAGTGTCCTGCTCAGCGATCACTACAATAGACATATAACTTATAATATTACCTATGCCTTTTTTTAACGTTCTCGAAGGAAAATAATCAAAATCAAATTTATTTATGATTGATCTATGGTGTATATGTTTCTTTATATTTTTTTTTTTTTTGGCCAACCACAAACATCTTTTTTTACCCAATGGCTGGGAACAGCTTCAACCACATTTTCGTTAGTGAAATGTACCACAGTCCACATTTTGATCTACCTATTTTCTACCTACTGAAAAATAGAATAGTTTGATAATTTTTCTTTTATAGCTTTTTTCAAAATGATAATACACTTAATTATTTTTTTATTTATAATACTATACATATAGGTATATTAATAAAAGATTATTAAGTCAAAAGGTACATTAACAATTTTCAAAATATGTAAGTGGTACACAGGTATAAACAGGTTGAGAACCACTGTCCTAGATATTATTTTTACCTATACATTTGGTAATAATATGACATATTGTTAATTAACTATAAAATAAAAACTAAAAACATAAACCTAGATTTGTCAAAGTCAAAATAAAATATAATATAATATTGGTAACTGTAATTTGACAATCATTTAAAAAAAATAATTAAAAATGCTTAACTAATTAACTAGATATATTATTAGATATGTAAATAATTTTTATTTGTAATAAAATACTATAATTACTTGTATAATTTTTAATTTGGAATACATTGACCAAAAAAATCACCGTGATAGAAATGTTCGAAGAGAAGTAGTTATATTTAGTTATATTTTTTATAATTATAGCATAATAAAATGAAAAACTGTGCATATTTAAAATGTATAGGATCCAATCAGGTACATGAATATAATTGTTCTTAATTTATAAGTATATATAATATAAAGTTGATACAAATAAAATAGATATTTACAAAAAAAATGAACAATCTAGATTTTATACAAGCTTAAATTCCCCAACTATAATGAATGTAATAAAGGTATGGTAATGCACTCTTTATTGCATGATAATATCATAACTTTATTTTGAATATCATTGATGCTCCAGTTATTTAAATTAGTTGATAATTGTTTAACGATATATATTCCAAAGCAAGATGACCTTATAGGTTAAAATATTTCCTGAATTTCAAATTGTTTGCCAATCAAAACCACTTCATTAGTGTTATGTGAGTGAGCAATATTAATTAATTTTATAATTTCATTAGTTTTTGAAACAAAATAAGAATCAGCATCTATTTTACATTTAATTTTAAAACTATTGAAAATTAAAGAACTGAATTGTGAATTAGCACAGCCATTTAATAAAGGTCCATCATTATGTGGTCCTAATAATAAGCCATTGTCACTACTTTGGACAGTTATATTTTTATTGAGACTAAAGTTTCCATTTTCATTATCTCATTACTACTTGTTCTAAAGGCTTATTAGGCTGCCTTAACATACTTTTTAGGACTTTCATATAGTTTTCAAATGGGAACGCACTGCAATTATCAAGTGGCCATACTGTTTATAATCATCTACCAAATGAATTAATCCATGAATGTTGGAAGATACAAAATGCCGTCCATAAATTTCTTCAAATGTTTCAACAAAGTAGTTTAACAATTCATCAGAATATTGTACAAATGATCTACAATTAGGAGACAATAGTTTAATCATTGCGATATTGAGGGCCTTAAAATTTTTTAAACAATTATCAGGCACAATGCTTTTCAATATAACAGGACCAGTATATAACAAAAATGAACGAAATTCGGTAGCTTTCCAGCGTGCCACTTCAACTAGAGATCTAAGTTTCCGAGAAAATTCACATGGAAATTCAAATTTGAAACTCAAAGATAAATTGGTTAATTGTTTTATTTTTGAAGATGGTAAATGAACACTTAACGGTCCTTTAATCCACAATAGTAAGAGTTTTTCATTACACTAAGAGTTAATAAATGCATGTAATCAATGGAGAAAGAGGATACAATATTTATACCAGATATTTCTACAATCTTTGAAATAGTAGTATACGGAGAATGGTGATAAATATCAGTTTGATTTACATAATTATTATGCGTTTGTTTGGCTTCTCGCTTGGAAATATCACAATAAGGAAAACATAGTCGATCCTCTTTATACTCTCCTTCAATTTCATACCTAGTGCAAGAAAAAAAACCATTATGACCTTTTACTTTCAAAATGAATACCTTAACAGGGGTGTCATAATAAAACACATCAAATAAAATCTTATAAATACTATTATTAATCACAAGACCATTGTTGACTAAATGCTTTGCCTCGTCTACAAAATCTTTTAAAAAGTCATTTCTATCTTTTGGCTTTTCAGTACCAAAATATAAACCAACAGGAAAAACAACATTAGATTTTGACCTTAAATAAGCTGAAATGAGCCAAAATTGATTGGAATTACTTTTCGAAATAGGCAATCCATCTATACCACTAACAAGATTTAATTCATGTGTAGATTGATCAATTACATTAAAAGTTGAAAAGTATCGATTAATTCCATTTTCAATTCCAAAATGGTAATATTTACCAGGATCAACCATTTGCATTTTACTTAACTTTATTAGTTTTGTGTGTAAAGTAGTTCTAGCATCTTTAGGTAAAGAAGAAAAACATTTATGTTTTCTTAAAATTAATAGGAGACTATTTAAAGCAGTGTGTGGAATTTTGTTTTATATTGACCAATCACCTAATTCAGAACTAAAAGATTTTTCTGTATCAAATATAAAATCATCATCAATTGAAATATTTATGTTTAACATATCGTTAACATTTTCAATATTTAAATTATGTTTTTGAGTCTTGTTAATATTATCGGTTAAACTATCATCTTTATATATAAAATCATTATTATTTGGGCTATTATTTGATTCAACTATATTATTTTCTGAAGTTAGTGATAAATTACTGAGAGAGTTATCAATATAATTATGTACTGAGTCATCAATAAAAAAATAATTATCCTGTAAAGATTTATAATGGGCATTTAAACTCTTCATTAATTCTCCTGTTTTTTTTTTTTTTGATCTATAACTTAAGGGTAATGACTTTTTCATATAAGAGCTAGGTATAAACAAAAAAAATAATAATAATAGGGGTTAGCTGGTATCAGTAATTTATTTATTAATCTTTTAAATATATAAAAATTTAATTTCTGAAGTCTATACCTAACCTAGATTATTAGGTACCGCCAGTTCTTTCCGATCTGAGCATTACGACCGATGCATCGCACGAGCGACTCGCATACGACCGCCATTTTTCATCGCGCTTAACACGAGCGCTAAGAACCTCGTGACCACCGTCATCACCATTGTGTGTGATCTCTTGTCCTCTTTTAATATTTTATTGTCTCGCGTATTTTCGAATTTGTAATTAGCGTGCGAAATAAACAAATCTTAAACCCACGAAATAAAACTGTATCTCATTGCCACCTCTTACCTCCATACCACAATAACGTGGAAGTGTTCGTCGGAGGTAAATTCGACATCGACCATATTCGCCCTCCATACGGTACGACTGAGCCGTTACGTCAACGTTGGAGATATCACGAGGGAAACTTGTCGTACCTCGCGCGCGAATCTCCACAGTATTATCGATATTGATAAGGTTTATCATATTTTGATAAGAATATTGATAACATTGTTTACAACGACAATCTACAATAAAGGAACAATATTTGAAACTAACTACCAGTCGTGGTCCCTGCGCCAGCTGTTTCGGGGCAAGCGAACGACCATTCAACAAGAGCTGTCGAAGAGCATTTACATCGTTTATGATTCTTTTCACACTCAGAGCTAATCAAATTTATCCTGACGTTTTTAATGACAACACTCGTAGCAGCATCAGTACATTAGCGATGTTAAGTTTGGTTAGGTGAGAAGGCAATTCAAGCTGCGTGAGAAAAAGAGAGAGAGTAAGGAAGTCACAAGCAAAGTCAAAGCGATTCTACGAAGGAAATGGTAAACGCAGTACAAAAAAACCAAGTACGCCCTGTTTTCACTGTAATATGTGGGACATTGGGCCCGAGACTGTAGGTCTAAAACTAATACAACCAAGCCATCAACCGGAACATCGACAAGTACTGTACTTAAAGCAACTGTGAGCACAATTACTTGTAGATATTGTAGAAAACTGGACAATACAAAAGAAGAATGCAGAAAATTAATATAAGTAAATGCAAAACGAGCGGGTGAATCTCACGGGAGCGAACGGCGGGCGGACGGCAAGAAGTCTCAAAACAGCCGTCATTTCATTTGCAGAAACATTTTAAATAATACGCTCGCCAAAAAATTTAACCGGATCATGTACAGTGTCAAAGACCTCAGACGAATCCAGCAAACAACAAATTTTTAATCGACTCCGGCAGCGACTTAAAACTAATTAAACTTTCATTATTGCGCGATGAAGTAATGGTATACGACCATACCGTATACGAACTTTAAGGAATAACAGAGAATTTTGTGATGACTTTAGCATCCGTCACTATCGAACTTCAAATTGGAGGGGAGATAAGAAACGTTGAATTACAACGTCTGATTTTCCAGACCCAAATTTAGAGATCTTAGGCAAACCATTCATAATCGGACAAGAAACTATAATTAACTTCCAGTCAAAGGAATTAATCCTTCCTCCACTTTCGAATTTAACAATACAACCATGAACAGAAACTATCGTTGTCATTCCAGCTCCAAATAAAACAGAATTCAAACATTTTAATTTCTAGCCAAAACATTACAAATGCAATCACCTGTGGAAATTGTGTTACCACAGAAAAAATCATCTTATATACGTCCCACTTATTAATCTAACAGACAATCAAGTTCAATTACAAACCTTTCAACTAATACAAATCGAACATGAAGATTTCAATTAATCTAATGTGCACCTATCTTAAGTCTCAGAAAATACAGAATCTTGTGCTGATGGAAAAAGAATACCTCGCTTACGTGCAGCTCTTCGAACATTTCTCCCTTCGAAGAAAAATCCTTATTTTGCCTACCATTTGTGAGAAATACTCCGATGTGTTTCAACTAGAAGGAGATAATGTCACTGCGACAATCACCGTGACTCACGAAATAAAAACTTCTGAAGCTGTTCGCCCAATTCACGAAAAATCTTAGAGGCTACCTCAGAGACATCGGCAAAAAATAACAGAACAAATGGAGGTTTTAGAGCGAGAAGGGATAAAAACACCTAGTGATTCCCCTTGAAACGCTCCTCTCTTTGTTGTACCAAAAGAACCGGATGTTAACGGAGTGGTAAAATATCGAGTATGCGTTGACTTTCGACGACTCAACTAAGTGACGGTAGGAGACACTTTCAAACTTCCCAATATAACAGACATCCTTGATGAGTTAGGAAAGTCTAAGTATTATAGTATACTCGATTTAGTTCAAGGATATCATCAGGTGTCAATAAACCCTGCAGACCGAGAGAAGACAGCTTTTTCTATGGACAATGGCCATTTTGAATTTTTTCGGATGCCGTTTTGGTTAAAAGGTGTCCCCGGAACATTTCAAACGATGATGAACAAGGTATTTTCAGGCCTAAATGGGTTAAAGACGTTTATATACCTTGACGACATTATTATTTATGCTAAGGACCTACCAGATCATTCAAAGAATTTCACAGAAATTTTGGAACGACTAAGACAATTCAATCTAAGCTACAACCTTTAAAAAGCGAATTTTTGAGAAAAGAGGTCACTTATTTAGGACATCAGATTACCGACGAAGGCGTTAAGCCCGACCCAAAATTAGTGGAATGTGTTCAGAATTTTCCAATACCTCAAAGCGTAAAAGGAGTTATATCGTTCTTGAGATTTTCTGGATATTACAGATGTTTCATACTAAATTATGGACATATCGCAAAACAACTAAGTTCGTTACTTAAGAAAGATGTGCCCTTTAAGTGGAGCGATCTATGTCAACAATCATTCGAAAAATTAAAAAACCTCTGAACAAATTATCCAATCCTTCAGTATCCAGACTTCACCCGACCCTTCAATCTTACTTGTGATGCCAGCAACTATGCAATCGATTGTGTACTTTCTCAAGGACCCATTGGGAAAGACCTACCAATTGCTTATGCATCCAGAACATTAAACAAAGCGGAAATAAACTATAATACTACCGAAAAAGAATTAGCGAGCATAGTATTGGGAGTTCAACTTAAAGGACCCTGGTTCACGAATAACGCGGTGGCTAATGTCAAGTACTAATGTAAATATAACTATATAGTAAATTCAATATAGGTACCTACTGTATCTTGGGTTTTCTCCAGCGAAAGGGGCTAAATTAGTAAATGCGGCGATTAGATATGAGTACATGGCTATAATATGATAAATATATTATATTATTATAACGATTTTAGAATATTGAGTAATTTGTGATTTTCGAAAATCACAAATGTCGTTTCCACTTAGGTCAGACTATGTGGAGAAAAATTCAATCAATTGGCTTAAGCAAACATTTTAAAAAGAAATCGGAAATAGGAAAATTATTAAAATTATTCAAATATATACGGAATACGCGCTTAAATTTTTTCCTATAATAGTGCTTTGAGTTTTCTCTATAGGTACTTGAAAGAAAACTTATGGAAAGCTCGGTGTTGTATTTTTAATTCTTAGTTATAAACACAAAAATTTTTATGATTTTTCAACTTCAAAATTACTTGAAAATGTTCGCGTTTTCGACAGATTTCGTAAAAATTTGAACTATAAACGCTTATAAAAAAAATTGTGCCTATGTACGAGTATTCTTATAATATTCGGGTTGACCGCCACGGAGTTTTTTTCAAGTTACTCATAGCCACCATGAGACTCTATTTAGGGTCTCGGCTAAGTTACTCAAAACTGTTATCGAGACTTTTTTTGTAACCTCAATGACTACACATGTTTATACGCTAATACTCCGAATAGAATCTCAGTTATCACGGTTTTTATTGCAGAATCGGATTCTACAGTGTGACCAATATAATTTGGTGCTTTTAGCGAACGTTTATCTTTATTTGTTAATTTTTAAACTATATTTATTGACAACAATATGAATGATGATACCTTAGATATCAATGAAGTTTTCTGGTCATGTTTCTGTGGTGGTTTAACCATGTTCGCGGTCTTAGTTTTATGTTATGATATTATCTAACTATTTCAACTTGTATATTATCATAACTACAACTGATAATATTATCCTTGATAATAATATGATAAACTTAAAAATAATGAATCGATAACGTTTTTTTTTTTTTTTTAATTCTGGTTTATTTTACCATTACTGTTGTGGTTGTCTGTTGTTTTAATTTAAAAATGAATGCACAAGAAATAAATGAATTAATCGATTCCGAATTTGAGGATTATCTTGATGACTCGGACGACGATCCTACTTGGAAATCACCCCACGATGTTAATTTATCTAGTAAGTGCCTGTACATTATTATACATTATAACCCAATTTTTTTTTTTTTTTTTTTAGTATCCATATTTTAATATTATATTACATTATGTAGATGAAAGTGATTCAGAGTCTGAAGAAATTAAAATAAATCGTTGTTTGTTTCCAGAAACTAGTCATCTTAATGGTAATTATATTACTTGAATTGTACTATAATTGTTGAGCTTAATTGTTTATTATTATTTCATTATTTAGCTGAGCCTCGGTCTATGGATGTTGATGCTTATGACTCTGGTAAATAAAAACTAATGCTATACATAACCTATACTGTTTTATAATTATTATACAATTAAACATAAGCTAATAAAAGCCTCAAAAAGTAGGTGCCATAAATGCTATAGCATAATGGTGAAAGAAAAAGGTAGAAAACATTCACAGAATTATTCCGAAAAAACTAGTACAAAATGCGAGAGTTGTGACAAATACTATTGTGTAGACTGTTTTTTTGAAGATCACATAGTTATACCAATATAATTTATATGTTTATTTTTGTTTGTATAACTATAAGGTTGTTCACCTAAGGAAAATGTTAATTCTTAAATTTTTTTTTATGAAATGAAAATGTTACTTTTTAAAATCATTTTTATCTTTTTGTTAAAATATTACTTATTATTATTATAAGGTAGTTCACCTAAGAAAAATGAAATTTATTAATTTTTTTTATGTTATTTATAATTATTTATTATTACTATAAGGTTGCTCACCTAAGGAAATTGTTAATTCTTATTTTTTTTTTTTATAAAATGAAAATGTTATGATGACTAAATTGTGTATTGTGATATGAAAAATTAAGAAAATGTTACTTTTTAAAATTATTTTTATCTTTTTGTTAAAATATTACTTATTATTCTTATAATGTAGTTCACCTAAAAAAAATGAAATTTATTAATTTTTTTTTGTTATTTGTATAATTACCTGTTTAACAAGAAAAATGTTTCTTTTTAAATTCTTTATTATGTTTTATGTAAACCTGTAACCTCAAGTTCCTAAAAAAATATATTCTATAATCAAATATCCTAAATTTAATGGAATGTCAATATTATTACAATATTTTTATTTTGAGATTCCATTTGGTATCTCAGTTTGTTAGGAGCAATCATCAATTTCTTTACATGTTACTCACCACAGCCACGAGACTCTATTAAGGGTCTCAACTAGAATTTGTCCAAAATTATTATATATCAGTCATATAAGTGATACAGAACCCATATTAAAATTTCAGCAAAATCCAATCATTTTTTTTTTCAAATAAAATTTGAGTAATCACATTAAAAATACCATGGCGTCAGGGAGTAAACTAGTGAGACCCCAAAAAGGGTCTCATGGCGGTCAACCTGTTAATCACAATAAGAATAACTTATGAGGAACTCTGTATTAAATTTTCAAGAATTTTGGTAGGCCCAAAAAAATTTTAACGACACTTCAAAAAATCAAAAATTTCAGTGATCTATAAATAACTCAAAAAAAGTCAAATTTTCAATTTGAAAATTTAACTGTATATAGATAACACTGACATTAACATTTGGTGAAAATTTCAAGTATTTATAGTGATTAGTTTTTGAATTACAACCGTATAAAAAAATCGATTTGGTCGAAAACTGGTTTTGCGTAAAAATTCCCGTTTTTCTTTAATTTTTTATCGGTTTTTCCCGGTGCTTTTGAAAACTATTGCGACCTCTCAATGCAACAGCTAGTTTCATTTTGCTATCAAAAACCACCCCCAAAATTTGAAATTGAAGCATTATTTCGACACTTTCTCGTGTACAGACAAAAAAAAAAAACACAACATTGTAAAATCAATACATTCATCGCTCCGCTCAGAATCTAAAATAATAACTTAAACGTTAATCAAATAGTCGATAATTCGTGAACAAATAAGTACTAATATTATGCGATGTATAAAAAGTAAAAAATAAAAATATAAGTACACGTACATCAAATAGTCAATAATTTATAAAAATAACACGAGTCAACTTAAATTACTAATATTATGCGATGTATAAATAGTAAAAAATAATAATATACATAATATAGGTACTGTAGTAACCAGTGATGGTTGCTGTACGCTTCTTTTACGACGAATGCACGTTCCGTCGTAGGTTGGAGAGATGAGGTATAGAATTTAAACAATAGATTAATAAGATAATTAAAGTCTTTTATTAACTTGTTAAACAATAAATGAAAAGCTTTCGATAGCGTAAGTACAAGTACTTAACTACCGGAGAGCAAGTGACAACACTCTAAGTATAACTGACTCTTAACTAACTCTGCTTAAATCTATGACGGGACTCCTATTTATATGGGACATGCCGTGATGAGGAGAGGATAAATCCAATCAGGAGGCAGCATCAGTGGTCCGACTCGGTGGCGTGATATAGTTCTATACCACTGGACTTTAGAACTACGTTTTTATACTAAAAACGTCGGTTTATTACATTTCTCCCCTATATGACTCCGTATCACATCGGGGTGGAGTACACGGAATACCTTGTCTTGATTTGTGGTGCGGACAGTAATGGAATAATGTCGTCCTTGGTCTGGTTCTGTGTTTGAATAGTTACTGGAACGTCATCGTTTGGTTCCGACTGGTGTGGCTCTTCGATTTGTACTGGAGTTTGAAAATATCATAGTTCTACTTCTGGATCTGGTACAATATTTTGTCTGGATCTCATGGTACCGTTTATTGTGCACCATGGTTTTTATTCCATGCATCTTATTACCTATAGTTAGAACAATACAGATAATTGTTATTGCACTAATTACATTTAATAAGTAGTCGTGTCTGCGTTTACTGTTTCGCATTTGCTCCGTTTTGACATCTTTAGTCACCATATCCTTAATTTCTGATGTGGATTTTGCGACTACATTTAAATCGAACATCTGGTTGGTTCGAACATGCTTATTTTCCAAAATTTTAGTCGTTAATCTATGTGCATTTTGAAGAACATGACATCTCTTAGATGTCAATTTTGTACTTCATATAAACTCCACTAGTAAATGTATACTAGAAGTAAAATAGTGGTCACAAACTTACATTACGGTTTTCCTAATCATCATACATCTTTAAGACGAGTTCAGTAAGTTGTGTATAAGAGGTTTAACATAAATGTCACATAAACGTCAACCATAATAATATTATCAAGACGATGGCTTTATTAAAAATTGTTGCCAAGATTAAACGTATTGAGTAAAGGTAATTCTAGAGATGTTGAATGTTTATAAATGTTGAATATTTATCAAAAATTATTTAATAAGCAATCTATCACAGCATAAATTATCTGACCTGGCCCTTATCAGCATCGAACATAGTATTGCCGATTCTTTGAGCTACAATGAGACAATTAATCTGTTTGCATAAAAAAAAGCACGAAAAAAATATTTAAATAATATAGTGAAATATCATATCCTGTCGCGATAATATTTTATTATGTTTATTTTTTATTTTAAGTACAATTTTTTAATAAAATATTATTTGTACATTGTATAATGTCCGTGAAGTTAGCCGCCCAACATTACCCCTCCTAACTCATA